>JASFAX010007474.1:0-24222 GCA_030737875.1 Allium sativum
AAATTCAGGTGCCCTTATTTTCACACGGGCAGCCTTGTGACAGGTTACAGGTTGTATTTTGGCTTTGCACTACAACATGGAGTGCACTTTTGGCTTGTGGCGAGGACTTGCTTTATCTGTATTTTGGCTATTGACATTACCGCCAGTATTATCATATGTATATTTACCGCTGACCGTGATGTAGACTGATTTATCTCTCTTATGCATTGTCTGATGTATATGTCCCAGTGATCTTGATGTAGACTGATCATTTACTTTATGCACTAAGTTGTATCATGTACTGTGCTACTCTGATGATGACGTTTATTACATTTTATGATTCTTCTGTCATATTTATGTAAATTATTCTATTTTCATGTTTATGCTATTATCTGTACTCTGCTAGTGATGATTAATGTGTGATATTCCAATGATTATCCTTACTTCTGTGGCACGGGGGTTTGGGATCATCACAGCTGGTATCAGAGCTTTGGTTAGTCTTAGTTCTGGAATTAAACACATTAAACACTTCATCAAAATAGAATCCGTAGTGTTCTAAGGCGAGTAGCTCATTAGAGATAGGATTAGTAATGTCCTAGAATGAGCACAACAAAATAGCAAAATAATTTGATCAGTACATCGTTATCTTTCCATATATTCTTTTGCTTGTACCATATCTTAAAAATTATCATTTCTGTGGGCTTGACTCTTTTCTTGCTTGTACCGAACTAACTTAGATGGCTACCAGAGAAGCTAGAGGTCGAGAAGGCCGAGGAGGCCGAGGCCAAGGACCAGGGAATATCCCCGTTGTTGAGGAGCCCTTGATTCAGCCACCACCACCCTCGCAAAAATTTGATTTAGACCGAGTGGCAAAGAAGTGCAAAAATCTAGGAGGAAAGACCTTCTCTGGCACTGGAACTATAATTGAGGCCTTAGCTTGGTTAAAGACATGCGACAAAATCATTGCAGGCTTGGGACTCGAGGAACATCGTAAGAGCTTTATGGGCACTTGGTTATTGCAATACGAGGCACAACTATGGTGGGAAGCCATCACCTTGGATGAGCTAGAGGTGGAGATGCCTTGGGATGAGTTCAAAGGGTTGTTCAAAGAGAAGTTCATTCTTGAGCAAGAGATGGAGCGCATGCACGACGAATTTTCCAATCTCAAACAAGGAGATCGCACCATCCAAGAATACCTCAACAAGTTTACTCAGTTGTCTCGCTATGTGCCTGAGCTAGTTCAGAATGCTAAGTCGAAGAACAAGAGGTTCATTCATAGACTTGAGCGCGGGTACCAGGATAGAACAATGAGCCATGTTAAGCTTCCATTCGTTGTGATGGTAGAAATGGCATGCAACTATGAGAGATTGGATAGGAGGAACCTTGATGGAGACCGCGTAAAGGATCAAGCAAGCAACAAGCAAAAGTCTTCAGAGAAGCAGCCCGAATCAAGCAACTCGGCTGCCGCAAAGCCGCAAGAAAATTGACAACCAAGGGGAAACTGTTACAACTGCGGTAAAGCTGGACATTACTCCAATGTATGCACTGCTCCGAAGTGGCAGAAGACCAATCAAGCAGGCTCTAGTCAGAACCTCCGCAATTCTATTGAGTGCCATAACTTGCACAAGCCGGAGCATATCAGAAGGAATTGTCCTTTGCTGAAGAATTCTCTGGTTGCACATGTATATGATGGGGTGAACCCGCCAGCTATTTCAGATGGAGCAGGTAAACCCGATGTTTTGGGAGGTGCCCTTACTATTAGAAATATTCTTGTTTCCGTACTATTTGACACTGGTGCATCACAAAGTTTTATTGCAAGTAACATTGTTAAAAGTTAAAGTTAAAATTAAGAAAGCTTAAAGAGTCTATAAGAGTTCATAATCCGATAGGAGGATCTCTTATTCTCAATTTATGTTCTAAAGTGCCCGTTTCCTATTCTTATTTACGGTTTCCTTATAAGTTGATCATCATGAATTTCTCCGAGTTTGATATTATCCTTGGACTAGATTGATTAACAGATATAAGGCTGAAGTTAGATGTGCCGAAAGAGTGGTTAAAATTAAGATAGTATTTGGAGATACTATTTCTATACCATGCCACGTCTCCGGGTTTGTTAACATCTCTTGAAGTACGCCCTACTCTTTTGGACTCAATAGGGACTGCACAACGTGAAGACCCTCAGCTCGTTGATGTGATTGATAAGCTTATTAGAGGTGAGACTTCTAGTCACCTCAATAGATACACCATCGATGATAAGGGTTGGCTGAGTCGGGATGGAAGACTATGCATCCCACAAGTAAGGGAGTTGGCAAAGAAGGTTCTCGAGGAAGCACATAATTCCAAGACGACTATACACCCTAGCGGGGATAAGATGTACAAGGATATAAAAAGAACTTTCTTTTGGAGCGGCATGAAGAAGGACGTGGCAGATTTCATTTCTAAGTGCATGATATGCCATCAAGTCAAGGTGGAGCAGAAGAAGCCTAGTGGTCTGCTCTATCCTCTAGAGGTCCCACAGTGGAAGTGGGATAGCATTTCAATGGACTTCATTGATGGGCTGCCTAGGTCAAGAAAGGGCAATACTAGCATTTGGGTAATAGTGGAAAGGCTCACAAAAAGCGCCCACTTTTTACCTGTCAAGAGTAGAAGGACGGCCTCATCTCTAGCGTCTCTTTATCTTAAAGAGATAGTTCGACTCCATGGGATACCCTCTAGCATTGTTAGTGACCGAGACTCTATCTTTACAAGCAAGTTTTGGCGGAGTCTGTAAGAAACTGTAGGCACATAGTTATGCTTGAGCACGACCTATCACCCCAAAACTGATGGCCAGACGGAAAGGGTGAACAGAGTTTTAGAGGATCTTTTGAGACTTCGCATTCTTGACTATGGAGGGACATGGGAGGATCATCTTCCTTTGGTGGAATTCGCCTACAACAACAGCTACCAAACCACCATAGGCATGGCACCCTTCGAAGATTTGTATGGGAGACCGTGCCAATCACCAACTTGTTGGTGGGAGTCTACAGATAAGCTTATACTTGGGCCAGACATGATTAGAGAGACTTCGGAGAAAGTGGACTTAATACGAAGAAGGATGAAGATCGCCCAAGATAGACAGAAATCCTACGCCGGCAAAAGGAGGACCGACCTTGAGTTTGAGGTTGGGGACATGGTTTTCCTTAAGGTATCTCTTTTAAGGAACGTCGTTCGCTTTGGATCCGCAGGAAAGCTAGCACCAAGATTTGTAGGGTCGTTCCTTATCTTCGAGAAGATTGGGAAGATGGCTTATAGAGTAGAGCTGCCCGAAAGAATGGCTGGAGTCCACAATGTCTTTAACGTTTCTTATCTCCGGAAATGTTTACATGAGTCTGCGGAAGTGGAGCATCCTAGAGGAAGTTTTGGAATGAAGTCACCGGCTCAGTTCAGATGGAGATGTAGGAACCCGATCCGATGCGCTTTCTCCTTACTGCCAAGAATAGCACGTCGCCTTCGGATTGAAGGCACCGATTCAGATCGGATGGAGGACCCCATCTGACCCGTCTGTAAGGAAATATTCTACTGCACACACTCGAGTTTGACCTTTTCTTAAGGTCTGTTTTACTCATACTTTCACGGATCGGACCACACATGGCTTTACATGAACTACAGGAGATTCCTCCATACGTCTTAGCAACGCATTGATTTCGTGACACATGTCATTCATCCAGGAGACTCTCTACACTTATAAATACATGTATTCAGGGAAATCTAAAGGATCTTTGGCCATTCTAATTCTAGGCCTCGATTGAAGAGAACACAAGGACATTGTGCTTCTTCCATATTAATCTAAAAGGAGGATTTCGTGTATTAAACAACTCTCTCTTCCCCACTTCTTCATTAAAATACAAGAATGTTGTATGTAAATTACTCCTACTGATTGTAGGAAGTCATGTATTTGTAATTTCTTAGAAAATAGTAAAACATAAAGTGGACGTAGGGTTGGTTTGAGCCGAACCACTATAAAAACCTCGTGCATTCTTGTTCTTTACTACTTTCCTGAATTTATTCTCTATGATCTATGATTGTAAGGACTTCACACTACATTTGGGTGTTAGTACCATTTTTTGGTCTAACAATAAACAATAAACCATAAACCATAAACTATAACACCCTACCTCGGCTAGGGCCACTCACAAAGGGAATGCACTAGTTTTGGAGGAGCGTTATCGAGGTAAACAAACATAGAAATATTAGAAGACAGAAAATAAATAAAACAGGGGAAGAATCAAAAGCTAAATTTCATTACTTTCAAGAAGAGTCAAAAACTTTTACATCCAAAGTACCAACTATCATTTTCCATTTCAACAAGTTATGCCTTGAATAAATAAAGAAGCATAAAACTTAAAACAACAAAAGTAGCTTAATTCCCCAAAGGTAGCAGAAATGCAGCCATAGCATAGCTCAAGATCAAACCGTACATGAGCTGAATCGAAAGCAAGCGAAATCCAAGCTAAAGGCTAGAGTTTCCTCCCTAAGAACCTGGGGGAGGGGGGGAACGAAAGAAAAAGAGGCAAAAGAAAACGGGTCAGTCATAATGACTAGTAAGCTCTAGTGACTTTCAGCATAAATACAGGTAAAGGCAACATGACATGTATAAACTGAAAGTAAACATAAGGATGCTGTCACGATGGGCAAGATAGACTAAGATAGCAGGATAATTCAAGTATAAATCAAGTATAGCATCGCATGTTCAAGATTCGCTGCACCAACTGTACTAGTATCCTAAACCCATGTCGTGTATTACCCATGAAATGATCCCTTGGCCCAATATCATGTAATGACCCATTACTGGGTCCCACAGAACGATCCACTAATCGATCGGCTCCGTGCAAGTTCTAGCTCGTCATGTGTTTGCGTCATACGGCCCTATCACGAATGTAGTCATCTGTGCTAGGTCCACCATAGGGTGTATCAAGCCCTAAGGTGCCAACCACCGACACGAATCAAGCATGCACAGTGTAAAGCTACTGATGCCCAATGCCTGCTTTTTCAACTCCGGACAACGTGCACGACCATAGTCTGCCTGATTCTACACTGGCGCACCAACTCAGCCGTCGTTTTAGTTGCTTACAATCAGCCTAGTAATCGTGCCTCACCCTGCCTAGTTCCAGGGTACCATGATACATCTAGTGGGTTATTGCTGAAATGGACCGCGTAACTAGGGTTTCCGTCCAACAGGTTAAGTGTTGTCATTTTAATTCGTGACTTAACCCCATCAGTCTAGCATGTCAAGTTGGTTAAGTGTTGTCGTTCAAATTCATGACTTAACCCTACAAATCATGTGTCAAGTTGGTTAAGTGTTGTCTTTCATGTTCATGACTTAACCCTATCCTATGGCATTAATTTACTAATGCACCTCAACCTCTCACATCAGAGTTGTTGTTGTTGTAACTGGTTATGCCAGGCGGTTCCGGGCAGATTTACACCGCAACTCAGTCTGACCTCGGGTTTCAAGCGCGAAATGACCAACTACCCACATTGGATCCTATTGTTTGCAGTCACTGGATTTGCCGGGTGGTTCCTGGAAGAATTACACTGCAAACACAACCCAACCTCGAGTTGGCCATTTTCAAGTTCATTCTAGTGCCATGTCCATGTTCAAAATTCATGTCAAGTTCGTGTCAAGTTTCATGGCGAGTTTCATGTCAAGTATCAAATTATGCCTATTATCATGTTCACGATTCATGTTCATAACCAATTCATGTTTTACCTAATCTACCCAATCGTATTCCCATCGCATGTAAATGTGAATCGATCTAAATTACAAGTAAATCAAAATCCAGAAATAAAGGGAATAACATCAAAACTATGATAAGCAAAAAGGACGAGCATAAAGTGATAAAAGGGATTACAAGACTAGCATGATATAACTTGAGATAATTGGTTACAACATCACTGGCATATAGAAAATAATAGGATTTCAAATCTAGCATAATAAGGTGATAGTCATGGCATAAGGTGATAGTCCCAAACTTGTAAATAATAGACTGATTCACCATCATTGGCATGATAATGTTATGGACATGAAAGGGTTTGATTTACAACATGAATAAGTATAAATTGATTTCATAGCAATATTCCCAAATGTCAAGATCCAAAATGGAAACTAGAATAGATGTGAATCAATTATCATACTTAAGTCAAATTTCACTTTATCTCTTGTCCAAATTACAATTAACAAGTTTAAATCTCAAAGTAACTAGAACTTGCCGATCGTGGATTAAGAAATTGAGATCTAGAAACTAGTCGTCGAATTGTTGAATCGTTGAATCTCGATTTGATTGTAGCAGAAAATCCCCAATTTATGAATCTCGCGATGCTTGAAGGAGAAGGTAGAAGGACTCTCTTAATTTGATTAATCTTGTTTTAATTGAATCAGGTAGTCTTTGGAGAAGAAGAAGTCATCTTGTTTCATTAAGAATTTATGCAGCATAAGGACAAAATGAAATGGTTTAGAGAGAATGAGGCTAGGGGGTTGTTTATATAGGATTAGGCGGACGAATCTAGACTGAAAACGAGACCAGAAACATCAGAATGAACCCAGGCTCAATACTGGGTTTAAGCACCAGGTCGACCCCCAGGTCGACCTGGTCCCTGGGAGGTCGACCATAGTGTCGACCCCCAGGTCGACCTAGTCCTGGGCGGGAAAATTCCCGCCCAGTCTGCGCTAGGGTTTGAATTCGAATTTCAAGTTCGAATTCGAGCTGTTTTTCTATTCTGAAAATCCTTGAAACTTCGGAGTGTCATATCTCCCTCATACGAACTTCGTTTCTCGAAAACTTGGACTCGTTTCCAAGCAGAATTTTGAGACGAAAGCAATGGCATGACCCGTTTCCCTTGATTCTTATTTTAAATTAATTCTGCCTTGATTTATAGTTTTAACATGTTATTATAACCCTAAACCATAAACAAAAAAGTATAAATAGAAAACTATATAATATTAAGCATAAACCATAAACATCTAACCATAAATGATAAATCATAAACAATAAACCATAAACCGTAAACCATAAACAATAGAGTATAAATAGTAAACTATTTAAAATAAAGCATAAAACATAAACACTTAACTATAAATGATAAATCGTAAATAATAAACCGTAAACCATAAACAATGAACCATAAATCAAAAACCATAAACAATAAACCATAAACCATAAAAAATAAATATAAACAATTAACCATATAAAATAACGCCTGAAACCATAAACATAAAGCCATAAATGATAAATCCAAGACAATAAACCATAAACCATGACCCATAAACATTAAACCATAAACAGTAAAGCATAAATAATAAACCATAAACCGTAAACCATAAACAATAAACCATACACGGTAAACTGCATATAATAAAGCATAAACATAAACATTGAGCCATAAACGATAAACCTTAAACATCGACACACTTTTTAGTCGAAACCGTCTCACATGGAATTTATGGTTAACAATACCCCAAAGTATTTGGAACATCTTCAGAAGACAGGAAGCGATTTGTTTGAAGTCGCATCACAAACAATGGACAGCTCGAAACTCCTAATAGATGACCTCTTTTGGGCATGAAAACATCAATTACGGGGCTTAGCTCAGTAACACTTGTAGCTCTCGGAATTAGCTTGAGGTAGAGCTTTCATTTGGCTAAAGCGGACTTACAATTTGAATGTTACGCTCGTTTCTGTGAACGCCCGTAGAATCGGATCCGTTTGGATTTTAGAATTGATTGGATTCCTAGTCGGATCGGTTGGCCCAGATCGGATCAGAAAGGAGGAACCAATCCACCTTCTGTCGCATAGAAGTGCACACTACTTTGGAATGAAGTCACCGGCTCGGTTCGGATGGAGATGTAGGAACCCGATCCGATGCGCTTTCTCCTTACTGCCAAGAAGAGCACATTGCCTTTGGATTGAAGGCACCGATTCAGATCGGATGGAGGACCCCATCTGACCCGTCTGTAAGGAAATATTCTACTGCACACACTCGAGTTTGACCTATTCTTAAGGCCTGTTTTACTCCTACTTTCACGGATCGGACAACACATGGCTTTACACGAACTACATGAGACTTCCTCCATACGTCTTCGCAACGCATTGATTTCGTGACACATGTCATTCATCCGGGAGACTCTCTACACTTATACATACACGTACTCAGGGAAATCTAATGGATCTTTGGCGATTCTAACTCTCGGCCTCCATTGAAGAGAACACAAGGACATTGTACTTCTTCCACATTAATCTAACTCGAGGATTTCTTGTATAAAACCACTCTCTCTTCCCCACTTCTTCGTTAAAATATATGGACTTGTATGTAAATGATTCCTACTGATCGTAGGAAGGCATTATATTTGTAATTTCTTAGGGCTTAAGAAAGTATAAAGTGGATGTATCTTGGTTTTTACTTCTTTCCTACATTTATTCTTTATGATCTATAATTGGAAGGACTTCACACTGCATTTGTGTGTCAGTGCCATTTTATTGGTCTAACAATAAACCGTATACCATAGACAATAAGCCATAAACAGTAAACCATAAACTACAAAGTGTCAATAGTAAACTATATAATATAAAGCATAAACCATAAAATTTTAAACTTAAATGATAAATCATAAACTATAAACCATAAACCGTAAAACGTTAACAATAAACCGGAAACCATAAACAATAAAGTACAAACAATAAACTATATAAAATAAAAATTAACAATAAACACTAAGCCATAAATGATAAATCATAAGCAATAAACCGTAAACCGTAAACAATAAAGTATAAACAGTAAAACATATAAAATATAAAATAAACCATAAACACTAAGCCATAAATAATAAATCGTAAGCAATAAACCGTAAACCATAACCAATAAACCATAAATCGTAAACCATAAACAATAAAGTATAAACAATAAACCATAAACCATAAATAATAAAATATAAACAATTAACTATATAAAATAAAGCCATAAACCATAAACATTAAGCCATAAATTATAAATCCTAGACAATAAACCATAATTAATGGCCCATAAACATTGAACCATAAACAATAAACCATAAACCGTAAACAATATACCATAAGCCCTAAACCATAAACAATAAACCATAAACAATAAACTATATAAAATAAATCATAAACCATAAACATTAAGCCATAAATGATAAATTATAAATGTTGACACGCTTTTTAGTTGAAGCTGTCACACATGGAATTTCTGGTTAACAATACGCTCATGTATTTGGAACATCGTCAGAAGACTGGAAGCGATTGGTTTCAAGTCGCATCACAAACAAAGGACGGCTTGAAACTCCTAACAGGTGACCTCTTTTGGACGTAAAAACATCAATTACAGAGCTTTTCTCAGCAATTCCTGTAGCCCTCTGAATTAGCTTTAGGTAGAGCCTTCGTTTGGCTAAAACGGACTTACGGTTTGAAAGCTACGCTCGATTCCGTGAACGCCCGCAGAACCAGAAACTTTTGGATTTTCACATTAATTGGACTATGGGACGGATCGGATGGCTCGGATCGGATCTGAAAAGAGGACCCAATCCACCTTAAGCCGCACAGAAATGTACACTGCTTTGGAATGAAGTTGCCGGCTCAGTTCGGATGGAGATGTAGGAACCCGACCCGATCCACTTTCTCCTTACTTCCAAGAATAGCACATTGCCTTCGGATTGAAGGCAGCACTCTGGATCGGATTGAGGACCCGATCTGACCCGACTGGGAGGAAATATTATACTTCACACACTCGAGTTCGACCTATCCTCAATGCCTATTTTACACCTACTTTCACGGATCAGACCACACATGGCTTTACCCAAACTACAGGAGACTTCGTCCATACGTCTTTGCAATGCATTGGTTTCGTGATACATGTCATTCTTCTGGGAAACTCTCGACATCTATAAATACACATATTTAGGGACATCTAAAGGATCTTTGGCCATTCTAGCTCTTGGCCTCCATTGAAGAGAAAACAAGGACATTGTGCTTCTTCCATATTAATCTGACACGAGGACATTGTGCTTCTTCCATATTAATCTAACAAGGATATTGAAGAGAAAACAAGGACTTTGTGCTTCTTTGTTAAAATACAAGGACGTTTTATGTAAATGATTCCTACTTATTGTAGGAAGGCATTGTATTTGTAATTTCTTTGAAGCTAAGAAAATATAAAGTGGACATAGGCTTGGTTTGAGCCGAACCACTATAAAAACCTCGTGTATGCCCTTTTCTTTACCGCTTTCCTGCATTTATTCTCTATGATCTGTGATTGTGAGGACTTCACATTACATTTGGGTGTTAGTGCCATTTTTTGGTCTAACAATAAACCATAAACCGTAAACCGTAAAACGTAGACAAAAAACCATAACCCTAAAATATAAACAATAATGTATAAACAGTAAACTATATAATATGAAGCATAAACCATTAACATTTAACCATAAACGTTAAATCATAAACAATAAACCATAAAACATAAAACATAATCAATAAGCCATAGACCATAAACCGTAAACAATAGAGTATAAACAGTAAGCTATATAAAATAAAGCATAAACCATGAACACTAAGCCATAAATGATAAATCGTAAACAATAAACCGTAAACCATAAACAATAAACCATAACTCGTAAATCATAAACAATAAAGTATAAACAATAAACCATAAACAATAAAATATAAACAATTAACTATATAAAATAAAGCCAGAAACCATAAACATTAAGCAATAAATGATAAATCCTAGACAATAAACAATAAACCATGAACCATAAACCCTAAACCATAAACCGTAATCCATAAACAATAAACCATAAACCGTAAACCATAAACAATAAACCATAAATAGTAAGCTATATAAAATAAAGCATAAACCAGAAACATTAAGCCATTAATGATAAACCGTAAACGTTGACATGCTTTTTCGTCGAAGCTGTCACACATAGAATTTCTGGTTAACAATAAGCTCAAGTATTTGGAACATCGTCAGAAGACAGGAAGCCATTTGGTTGATGTCGCATTACAAATAAAGATCGGCTCGAAACTCCTAACAGTTGACCTCTTTCTGGCTTGAAAACATCAATTTTGGAGCTTTTCTCAGTAACACTTGTAGCCCTCTGCATTAGCTTCAGGTAGAGCTTTCATTTGGCTAAGACGGACTTACAGTTTGAATGTTACGCTTGGTTCCGTGAACGCCCGCAGAACCTGAAACCTTTGGATTTTGGCATTAATCGGACTGCCCGGATCGGATCGGATGGCCCAGATTGGGTCGAAAAGGAGGACCCGGTCCACCTTATGCTGCACAGATGTGCATGCTGCATTGGAATGAGGTCACAGGCTCAGTTCGGATGGAGATGAGAGAACCCAACCTGATCCGCTTTCTCCTTACTGCCAAGAAGAGCACCTCGCCTTTGGATTGGAGGCACCGATTCAGATCGGATGGAGGAACCGATCTGACCCGTGTGGGAAGAAATATTCTACTGCACACAGTCGAGTTTGACCTATTCTTCAGGTCTGTTTTACTCCTACATTCACGGATCAGACCACACATGGCTCTACACGAACTACAAGAGACTTCCTCCATTCATCTTAGCAATGCATTGGTTTCGTGTTGCATGTCAGTTGTAACACCCCACATCCGTTAGTGTCACTCACAAAGGGAATGCACTAAGTTCTGTGGAGCATTTAGGGTAAAAGATGCAGATAAATTACAAGACAGACAGAAATTAAACAGCGGAAAATAAAACTTTGCTTTATTGATAAAATAGTTTGTACAAAGATTTCTTTACAATATCAGAGTGTCATTTGTCTTACAAAATAAAGAAGCATCAAACAACATTTATATTTCCCCAAATTTTAGCAAGAGCCAGCCACAGCATCTGATAAGAGAATCCAAGCAAACTTCGACAAATCTTCAAGCTGGGAAAGAGTGACAGTCCAACTTGACCTGAGCTATACTACTCCCTCCTCTACTACCTTTGGGGGGGGAACGGAAGAAAAGAAGACGAAAGAAAAACAGAGTCAGACATAAAGCCTGAGTAAGTTCAGTAACTTCTAGCATGTGAACAAGGAAAACAAAACGACATGAATTAACTGAACACAAGATTACACCATGACGATAGGGTCAACAAGATTAGACAAGGTAGTCACAAGATATGCTAAGATAAACTGGATACGCTCTAATACTTTCGCCGCTTCGCTATTTCCTTGTTATACTGGTTTCTATATCTCTGCACCGCCTATCTAGTGTCCCATATAGTAACGATAACGTGATCCCAATTCCTGTATTTTCTATTGCCTTCCGGCATACATTCATTATTTATTACCTAGATCAAATCTAGGGTTTTCTATCAAGTGCTTTCTATGTTTAACTAGAGTTTTGCACTATCTGTTGAACGCTTCCCGAGTTCAGGGTTTATGCCACCTAGTCCAACTAGGGATTACGCTACCTGTCGAACGATGCCCCCAAGTCTAGGACACACCACCTAGAGTGGTGTATGTTCCTATACTTCCCCACGCATGTATTGCGAATCGTTATCGCTTGTCTAGATGCACATGTCATGTAATGTGCGGTCCGAGTCCTGTGACAGGGCAAATCAAGGAATACAGAACACGGTCGGGAGCTTTCAGATATCTGCCGATGCAGATGCTAAGGTCTGTTTTTATTCCAGTGGCTATGGTCCCCCTTGAACCCTCCCTCAACTAATGAAAGGCACACCTTGTAAAATGAGAACTATACGCCGGCCCCCGGTGCCCCACTATCCTATGGCCATCCGCAACCCTAACTAGATAGCAAGTATATGGTCTTTTGGAGTTCTCCGCTTTTCCGCTTCACGTATCTCGATTGACTCAAGATGGATGGTAGACGACGAGTTGCTATCACAGGGATACCGTTTTGCTCACCGAATCATGCCGGTCAATCCTAGTCTTTAGGTTGCCCTGTATGGCAACCAAGGCATACCCCTGGTTCTTGTACGCAGACCTTAACCTCGGTGGGCCCATGCGGATCATCTGCAGCCTCACAAAGGGATACCAAGAGTACCTCACGTCCCCTCGAAGCCTCGGGCTTCGTAACCCAATTCGTTGGAGCCTTCTCTCTATTCAGACGGACATTCGCTCCTTCTCGTGTTATACAAAGAATTACTACTTAGTTCCCTTTCCCGTCAATTTGGATTGGTTAAGTGTCATTAGTCAATTCAAGCCAACTTAACCCTCTTCATTCATCCTATTATACTGGTTAAGTGTCATTAGTAATTCATGCTGACTTAACCCACCACAAACCAAGTTATATTGGTTAAGTATTTCTTATTACTTAACCTTACCCATTCACCCTGTATTGATTCAGTGTTCCTTTTTAACTTAACCTTGCCCGTCTATTTTAACTAACCTGTTATTAACGGTTAAGTATTATCCCTTCATGTTTAAGACTTAAGCCTATTCCTTTATCAAAATCTGATTGTTAAGTGTTCAAGTTTACTTAACCCTACGGTCTAGCCCAGCTAACATATCAAATTGGCTAAGTGTATTAAATCTTACTTAACCCCAACCTCTAGTCCAGTTACCATGTTAATTTGGATAAGTGTATTAACTTTACTTAACCTCACCTTCTAGTCTAGTTAACATGTTAATTTGGATAAGTGTTTTCTTAGTTACTTATCCCCTACAAATCTTGCCTTGTTACGATGTTAAGTTTGGTTAAGTGTCCCTATAGACTTAGCCCTCCCATTCTAGCTTACTTGTGTTAAGTTGGTTAAGTGTTCCTATGGACTTAACCCTCCCATTCTAGCTTAATTGTATGAACCTAACCCCACCTACCAGTCTTGTTATCATGTTGAGTTGGTTAAGTGTCTTAGTTAACTTAACCATAGCATTCTTGTCCTAGCTTTAACTAAATAAATTAAAGCCATGACCACTCACATTAGACAGATATTGTTACGATTACTGGATGTGCCGGTTGGTTCCAGGCAGGTTTACATCGCAACTCAGTCTAACCTCGGGTTAGGCCTATTCGTGTTTTCTAGTTCAAAGGGTTTTGATTAATTTTCAAATCAGGTTTTGAAAGTAACCATCCCGTCCGTCGGATCAGTTAGGGATAGCCAGGGAGAGCAGGAAACTTGTATATTCCAAACTCAAGCCTAGACACTATCCTCTCTGTCACCCTAGAACTTTCTGGTGTTTCATTAAGAGAGATGTCGTTAATAAATCATTAATTTGTCTAGATCAATATTTCCTCATTTAGGGAAAATTCTATAAGTAAATTAATCCTAATTTACTTATTTCCCAATTTATCTTTTTATGTAAATTGTCAACATTTATTCTTACGGCCCACTTTCCCCTCTATATCATGTTTATGCTTTTTGGTATGTAAACCATACCAAATGTAGTGTCACTAACCATGATTATGCTAATCCTGACAATTACCCCCAATTATGGCCAATTTCAAGTTTATTCCAATATACTTATCGAGCCAAATTAGCTAATCCAATTTTGATTTACATTCCGATTCACGTCAAACAAGACTTATTACTCTAGTTCACTATTCATGTAAATGCTAGATTTACACGTCAATACAAGATTCAAATTACACATCTTATAATTCATGTCAAATTTATCCAATTTGCATTTCTATGAACATGACATAATACATGTTCCTAATTTATGCCAATTTCCAAGTTAAACTACGTTTTAGTAAATTTCATATTTTGCCCCAAATCGCATTCCCACTGTTCGTAAAATCGTGTTTCAATCTAGATTGTAGATAAATCTAGATTCGTAGCAAATAGGGAATGAACCAAAGATTGCTAGGAAAAGGATAGATATAACAACTTGCATAAAATTGTTTTGAACAATGACGTAGGTTCAAGAACATGGGTAGACCTAACTTAATAGGTAAATTCCCAAGGTCTAAAACCAAGAATAGACAGAGTAGGTTCAAGAACATGGGTAGACCTAGCTTAATGGGTAAATTCCCATAGTCTAAAACCAAAGAAAACCAAGGACAAGCAAAATAAATAATCGGGTTTAGCCCCAATCTTGAAATCAAAGAACTTAAGCAACACTTTCCTAGTCATGAATCATGGAGGTTTAATCACAGATGTCCTTGTTATGTCATAGGCAGTAGTTTATGATAATCAAAGGCATAGGTTTTTTCAAGGAAGTAATCCTCATAGTCATAGTCACAATCATAGGCAATGTTCATAGTCATAGGCAGTGTCCATAGTCATAGGCAATGTCCATAGTAATAGGCAAATGTTCATAGTCATAGGCATATGGTTTTAAGGTCCATAGTTTCATAGTCACGGTCTTATTTGTCTTTGAATCATGACAGTTCTTAATTAGGTCCAAAGAGATAGGCACAGATTCGAATAGAAAGAAAGAGAATTGGCATATTCTTTTATCCCTTTAATTTCATGTCATGAACAAAGAAAACGTTCAAATCTAGAAATAACTGACTTACAGAGATTTAGATTAGAAAAGAAAGATGGCGTTGCTATAATTCATAGAAAATCATTCGTTGAAGTCGTTTGAACCTCCTTTTGAATCCTAGCTTGAATCTCTTCTTCTTGAAAGTCTTTTGAGCAGCATCTCCTCGTCTTGTTTTATTTTATATATATTATTTATTTATTTATTTGTATATTTTAGAGGAGGAGAAGAAGCCATGTTCACTCAGAATCTTTGCAGCATAAGGGTAGAGAAGAATTGTGAATAGAGGAGGAGACTAGGGCTGTTTATATAGTTGCTGAAGACCTTATCGTACACGCGGCGCTGAGTCAGCATTGAACCTAGTTTAGAAAATAGTCCAGGTTCGCAGATGAATCTAGCCAAATCTTATCTTACATGCAGTGCTAAGTCAGCATTGGGTCCCACAAGTTGTTTTGGCACAAAAATTTGGATTTTGAATGTTTGAATTTCTGGAATTTATTTAACTGTTTTATTCACATGAAATATTCTTATATGTATACAATTCCTTTTATGACCATTTTACTCTTATATATATAGATACGCACAATTTTCAATTTATTTTCAAAATTCAAACGATGTTGCACCGTTATTTAATTCTTGCCATATTTCATTTACTATAGCCTTATCTTAAATCTTATCTTTCGTATACATATATTTCTGCATATATATATATATATATATTCTCATGTATATACATATATTTTCTTTATTTCCTTATATGTATGTTCTTATCCTTTCAAATTTTGAATTTGTATATGTACATATATTTGCATGTTCAGTTGGCCCTCTTTAAAATAGAGATAAAAATTATGCTGCCGTCGGGGTTCGAACCCGCGACCTCCATGTTACAAATCCAATGCCTTAACCAACTGAGCTACAAAGTTTTTGTTAATAAGTCTTAGAACAACGATAATTATTGTTCTTTCCTTACTTCTCTTTTTCATGTTAGTTACAATACTTAAATTAAACCAATGCATGAATCTTTTTCTTTTAATGTTTATGCATTATGTTTGCAAATCAGTGCATGCAACATATTTACATCGCATGCAACCAATCCTTTCTTTCTTTCATATATTAATTAATTTTCATTATACATCACCATATTAATCTTATCTGTGGATATATATACATTTTTAATTACATTAAAAATACGGGGTGTTACATTCTCCCCCACTTAAAAGGATTTCGTCCCCGAAATCTTCAAGTTAGGAAGAATGTGTCCTACCATCCAATCACCCATCTACTCAACCATTCAATCACAGGCATTCATTGTCCTTAAAAGATTTCTAATGCTTTCATGTTCATATGCATAGTGTGTGTATATGTCTTTATCTAATGTAAAATCAGGCGGTCTACTGATTCAGTCGACCTCCTTAATGCGAGTCATGTCAGTGCCATGCGTCCAACCATGTATGCAAGCATCCCTAGTTATGTAAATACTATATGCGTGCACGGCCATTCATCCATATGCAACACCCATATGATAACATATCAAGTTCAATTTACAAACAAATACGTATCTGTAAATGCAATATGAAAGCGTCTGAACTGATCTAGTGCCTAATACGTATGCATATGCATTCAAAAGCAACCATTTGCAACCACTTGCAACCATCAACCATAACATGTTTCAAATACATGTTTATATCCATTGGCTTCTACTTAAGGATCGAAGATACGACCTAGGTGATATACTTTGGAAAGGGAGAAACAATTATGCGTAAAGCTCCTAAAACAAAGAAATCAAGGATGCACCCTCAAGGAAAAGGGTATGATGCTAGTATCTAGCCTTCTTGAGCTTTATTCCACTGTATCTTAACTAATTTAACTTCACGATTGTGAAGTTCTGGATCTCCATTTCCAAAATAAACAGATTTCAATCACGGTACTAGGTATACGTACTAAGATGATTAGAGGTTTCCCTCTTATCCGCCATGCCATAACTATAAGAGTCGAAAGGTCACTACGTGCTCTTTGGAGTGCCTGCCACAACTATTCATCTCTCACGCAAACCATCCAAACCGAACTCGATATTCCTCAAGTACAAGCCCCAAAGGCCTAAACCAATATCAGACAAACACCCAAGGAATATCTCCTCCGAATTTAGACGATCTACGTGAGATGATATAAGAAAACTCGATAGCTATTCTCAAATCCCTACTAACCAAAAATAAACTGGTCGGACCACCAATTGGATTTGAGACTCTAGTGGGATCTTTCTACTATACAGGTACTATGGTGCAGAGACCCAACTATGGAAGTGGATACGAACAAATGAGAAGCGCTAGAACCTAAGGAAATAGTACGAATAGAAAACTAGACTCTTCCAACCGGACTACCTTTCTCCTAGGTACGCTTGGTGGCGAAAGCATGTACTTGTCCTTCTGAAAATCTTGTTCCTCGTTCTTGCCCTTGTCCTTAAGTATATGCCCTATCATACCCTAGTAAAGATACTTCCTCTTGTCTTAGGTTTTATAATTTCTTCCTCCTTCGTGTACTAAGTTTACATCCATGAATTCCTCATCCTAGGGTTATGCTCCTTAGCCAAACTCCTCATCCCCTTCCGTGTGTAGTCATGTTGACAAATCTCTCAAAAACTGCCTCCATCGTCCGGAAAACCCTATATGCTTCGAAAGAAAACTGCCCGTAGATGAAACAACTACGGTTATGGATGGAAGCCGGGCACTACTTTGCCCTTCGATGAGGTTACCTCCCAGAAAGCCAGGAGCCCTAGAGACTCAAGAAAGAAGGAGATAAGAATTTAAACAGAGGAAGAGAAGATGGTGCGTATGGCTTTGGGGAATATGTCTTTAAAACAAATCTTTTCTCTTGAAAAATGCTTCTTTAAAAACCGTTTTGAAAATAATTTTTCAAATCCTTTATCTGATCTGGTAACCTTCAGCTCTGATACCACGTATAACACCCTACATCCGTTAGTGTCACTCACAAAGGGAATGCACTAAGTTCTGTGGAGCATTTAGGGTAAAAGATGCAGATAAATTACAAGACAGACAGAAATTAAACAGCGGAAAATAAAACTTTGCTTTATTGATAAAATAGTTTGTACAAATATTTCTTTACAATATCAGAGTGTCACCTGTCTTACAAAATAAAGAAGCATCAAACAACATTTATATTTCCCCAAATTTTAGCAAGAGCCAGCCATAGCATCTGATAAGAGAATCCAAGCAAACTTCGACAAATCTTCAAGCTGGGAAAGAGTGACAGTCCAACTTGACCTGAGCTATACTACTCCCTCCTCTACTACCTTTGGGGGGGGGAACGGAAGAAAAGAAGACGAAAGAAAAACAGAGTCAGACATAAAGCCTGAGTAAGTTCAGTAACTTCTAGCATGTGAACAAGGAAAACAAAACGACATGAATTAACTGAACACAAGATTACACCATGACGATAGGGTCAACAAGATTAGACAAGGTAGTCACAAGATATGCTAAGATAAACTGGATACGCTCTAATACTTTCGCCGCTTCGCTATTTCCTTGTTATACTGGTTTCTATATCTCTGCACCGCCTATCTAGTGTCCCATCTAGTAACGATAACGTGATCCCAATTCCTGCATTTTCTATTGCCTTCCGGCATACATTCATTATTTATTACCTAGATCAAATCTAGGGTTTTCTATCAAGTGCTTTCTAGGTTTAACTAGAGTTTTGCGCTATCTGCTGAATGCTTCTCGAGTTCAGGGTTTATGCCACCTAGTCCAACTAGGGATTACGCTACCTGTCGAACGATGCCCCCAAGTCTAGGACACACCACCTAGAGTGGTGTATGTTCCTATACTTCCCCACGCATGTATTGCGAATCGTTATCGCTTGTCTAGATGCACATGTCCTGTAATGTGCGGTCCGAGTCCTGTGACAGGGCAAATCAAGGAATACAGAACACGGTCGGGGGCTTTCAGATATCTGCCGATGCAGATGCTAAGGTCTGTTTTTATTCCAGTGGCTATGGTCCCACTTGATCCCTCCCTCAACTAATGAAAGGCACACCTTGTAAAATGAGAATATACGCCGGACCCCGGTGCCACACTATCCTATAGCCATCCGCAACCATAACTAGATAGCAAGTATATGGTTTTTGGGAGTTCTCCGCTTTTCCGCTTCACGTATCTCGATTGACTCAAGATGGATGGTAGACGACGAGTTGCTATCATAGGGCTACCGTTTGCTCGCCGAATCATGCAGGTCCATCCTAGTCTTTAGGTTGCCATGTATGGCAACCAAGGCATACACCTGGTTCTTGTACGCAGACCTTAACCTCTGTGGGCCCAGGCGGATCATCTGCAGCCTCACAGAGGGATACCAAGAGTACCCTCACGTCCCCTCGAAGCCTCGGGCTTCGTAACCCAATTCGTTGGAGCCTTCTTTCTATTCAAACGGACATTCGCTCCTTCCCGTGTTATACTAAGAATTACTACTTAGTTCCCTTTCCCGTCAATTTGGATTGGTTAAGTGTCATTAGTCAATTCAAGCCAACTTAACCCTCTTCATTCATCCTGTTATACTGGTTAAGTGTTATCAGTAATTCATGTTGACTTAACCCACCACAAACCAAGTTATATTAGTTAAGTATTTCTGATTACTTAACCTTACCCATTCACCCTGTATTGATTCAGTGTTCCTTTTTAACTTAACCTTGCCCGTCTGTTTTAACTAACCTGTTATTAACGGTTAAGTATTACCCTTCATGTTTTATACTTAACCCTATTCCTTTATCAAAATCCGATGGTTTAGTGTTCAAGTTTACTTAACCCTACGGTCTAGCCCAGCTAACATATCAAATTGGCTAAGTGTATTAAATCTTACTTAACCCCAACCTCTAGTCCAGTTAACATTTTAATTTGGATAAGTGTATTAACTTTACTTAACCCCACCTTCTAGTCTAGTTAACATGTTAATTTGGATAAGTGTTTTCTTAGTTACTTATCCCCTACAAATCTTGTCTTGTTACGATGTTAAGTTTGGTTAAGTGTCTCTATGGACTTAGCCCTCCCATTCTAGCTTAACTGTGTTAAGTTGGTTAAGTGTTCCTATGGACTTAACCCTCCCATTCTAGCTTAACTGTATGAACCTAACCCCACCTACCAGTCTTGTTATCATGTTGAGTTGGTTAAGTGTCTTAGTTAACTTACCATAGCATTCTTGTCCTAGATTTAACTAAATAAATTAAAGCCATGACCACTCACGTTAGACAGATATTGTTGCGATTACTGGATGTGTCGGTTGGTTTCCGGGCAGGTTTACATCACAACTTAGTCTAACCTCGGGTTAGGCCTATTCGTGTTTTCTAGTTCAAAGGGTTTTGATTAATTTTCAAATCAGGTTTTGAAAGTAACCATCCCATCCGTCAGATCAGTTAGGGATACCCAAGGAGAGCAGGAAACTTGTATTTTCCAAACTCAAGCCTAGACACTATCCTCTCTGTCACCCTAGAACTTTCTGGTGTTTCATTAAAAGAGATGTCGTTAATAAATCTCTAATTTGTCTAGATCAATATTTCCTCATTTAGGGAAAATTCTATAAGTAAATTAATCCTTATTTACTTATTTCCCAATTTCTCTTTTAATGTAAATTGTCAACATTTATTCTTACGGCCCATTTTCCCCTCTATATCATGTTTATGCTTTTTGGTATGTAAACCATACCAAATGAAGTGTCACTAACCATGATTCTGCTAATCCTGACAATTACCCCCAATTATGGCCAATTTCAAGTTTATGCCAATATACTTATCAAGCCAAATTAGCTAATACAATTCTGATTTACATTCTGATTGACGTCAAACTAGACTTATTACCCTAGTTCACTATTCATGTAAATGCTAGATTTACACGTCAATACAAGATTCAAATTACACATCTTATAATTCATATCAAATTTATCCAATTTGAATTTCTATGAACATGCCATAATACATGTTCCTAATTTATGCAATTTCCAAGTTAAACTACGTTTTAGTAAATTTCATATTTTGCCCCAAATCGCATTCCCACCGTTCGTAAAATCGTGTTTCAATCTAGATTATAGATAAATCTAGATTCGTAGCAAATAGGGAATGAACCAAAGATTGCTAGGAAAAGGGTAGATATAACAACTGGCATAAAATGGTTTTGAACAACGACGTAGGGTTCAAAAACATGGGTGGACCTAACTTAATAGGTAAATTCCCAAGGTCTAAAACCAAGAATAGACAGAGTAGGTTCAAGAACATGGGTAGACCTAACTTAATAGGTAAATTCCCATAGTCTAAAAACCAAAGAAAACCAAGGACAAGCAGAATAAATAATCGGGTTTAGCCCCAATCTTAAAATCACAGAACTTAAGCAAAACTTTCCTAGTCATGAATCATGGAGGTTTAATCACAGATGTCCTTGTTATGTCATAGGCAATAGTTTATGTTAATCAAAGGCATTTGTTTTGTCAAGGGAGTAATCCTCATAGTCATAGTCACAATCATAGGAAATGTTTCATAGTCATAGGCAGTGTCCATAGTCATAGGCAATGTCCATAGTCATAGGCAAATGTTCATAGTCATAGGCATATGGTTTTTAGGTCCATAGTTTCATAGTCACGGTCTTATTTTTCTTTGAATCATGACAGTTCTTAATTAGGTCCAAAGAGATAGGCACAGATTTGAATAGAAAGAAAGAGAATTGGCATATTCTTTTATCCCTTTAATTTCATGTCCATGACCAAAGAAAACGTTCAAATCTAGAAATAACTGACTTACAGAGATTTAGATTAGAAAAGAAAGATGGCGTTGCTATGATTCGTAGAAAATCATTCGTTGAAGTCGTTTGAACCTCCTTTTGAATCCTAGCTTGAATCTCTTCTTCTTGAAAGTTTTTTTGAGCAGCATCTCCTCGTCTTGTTTTATTTTATATTATTTTATTTATTTATTTATATATTTTAGAGGAGGAGAAGAAGCCATGTTCACTCAGAATCTTTGCAGCATAAGGGTAGAGAAGAATTGTGAATAGAGGAGGAGACTAGGGCCATTTATATAGTTGCTCAAGACCTTATCGTACAAGCAGCGCTGAGTCAGCATTGAACCTAGTTAAGAAAATAGTCCAGGTTCGCAGATGAATCTAGCCAAATCTTATCGTACATGCAGTGCTAAGTCAGCATTGGGTCCCACAAGCTGTTTTGGCGCAGAAATTTGAATTTTGAAGTTGAATTTCTCGAATTTATTCAACTGTTTTATTCACATGAAATATTCTTATATGTATACAATTCCTTTAACGACCATTTTACGCGCATATATATACGCACTACTTTCATTTTATTTTCAAAATTCAAACGATGTTGCACCGTTATTTAATTCTTGCCATATTTCATTTACTATAGCCTTATCTTAAATTTTATCTTTCGTATACATATATTTCTGCATATATATATATATATATATATATATATATTCTCATGTATACACATATATTTTCTTTATTTCCTTATATGTACGTTTTATCCTTTCAAATTTTGAATTTGTATATGTATATATATTTGCATGTTCAGTTGGCCCTCTTTAAAACAGAGATAAAAATTATGCTGCCGCCGGGGTTCGAACCCCCGACCTCCATGTTACAAATCCAATGCCTTAACCAACTGAGCTACAAAGTCTTTTGTTAATAAGTCTTAGAACAATGATAATTATTGTTCTTTCCTTACTTCTCTTTTTCATGTTAGTTACAATACTTAAATTAAACCAATGCATGAATCTTTTTCTTTTAATGTTAATGCATTATGTTTGCAAATCAGTGCATGCATCATATTTACATCGCATGCAACCAATCCTTTATTTCTTTCATATATTAATTAATTTTCATTATACATCACCATATTAATCTTATCTATGTATATATATACATTTTTAATTACATAAAAAATACGGGGTGTTACTTCAGTCATCCAGGAGACTCCCTACATCTATAAATACACGTATTCAGGGACTTCTAAAGGATCTTTGGCTATTCTAACTCTCGTCCTCCATTGAAGAGAACACAAGGACATTGTGCTTCTCCCATATTAATCCAACAAGGGGATTACATGTATAAACCACTCTCTCTTCCCCACTTCTTCATTAAAATACAAGGATGTTGTATGTAAATGATTCCATCTGATTGTAGGAAGGCATTGTATTCGTAATTTCTTAGGACTTAAGAAAAAATTAAAGTGGATGTAGGCTTGGTTTGACCCGACCCACTATGAAATCCTCGTGCCTTTCCTGTTCTTTACTTCATTGCTGCATTTATTATGTGTGATCTGTGATTGTGAGGACTTCACATAGCATTGGAGTGTTAAGACCATTTTTTGGTCTAATAATAAAACAATAAACCGTAAACCATAGACAATAAACCATAACCCTAAACCATAAACAATAAAGAATAAACAATAAAACTATATAATATAAAGCATAAACTATAGACATTTAACCATAAATGATAAATCATAGACAATAAACCATAAACCCTTAAAACATAAATAATAAACCATAAACTATAAACCATAAACAATAAAGCATAAATAGTAAACTATATAAATAAAGCATAGACCATAAACACTAATCCATAAACGATAAATCGTAAACAATAAACCATAAATCTTAAACAATAAACTGAAAGGTTTTATGGATCAAATTCGAAACCCTTTTCAGCATTTTAAACAATTAAAAGGATGGATCTGTGCAAAATATAATAAATCAAAACTTCACACCTGATTGGATTTC
>JASFAX010007475.1:0-24213 GCA_030737875.1 Allium sativum
CCCAATCTTATATTTTCATGTATTTTAAGTTTACCCCAAACCCCCAACGTCATTCTATCGCTTACATATTCGTAGTAACGCATAAAGGATAGGAAGAGGGAACTTGGCACAACATACATGATAAACTTGCACAACAATCATGCATAACATGTTAGACTTGCACAACTTAGCATAGTGAACTTGCATATTACCATAAACATGCATAACATGTTAAACTTGCATAACTTAGCATAGTGAACTTGCATATTACCTTAATCATGCATAACTTGCCAAACATGCACAACTTGTCATTTTAAACTTGCATAAACATGCACAACTTGTCAAAACATGCACAACTTGTCAAAACATGCACAACTTGTCATTTTAAACTTGCATAAACATGCACAACTTGTCAAAACATGCACAACTTGTCAAAACATACACAACTTGTCATTTTAAACTTGCATAAACATGCACAACTTGTCAAAACATGCACAACTTGTCAAAACATGCAAATCATGGCTTAACAAACTTGCATGAACATGCATAACTTAATAAACATACAAATCATGGCTTAGCAAACTTGCATGAACATGCATAACTTATTAATCTTGCAAATCATGGCTTAGTATACATGCATAACTCAATAGATTTGCAAATCATGGCTTAGTAAACTCACATATGCATGCATAACTTATGAAACATATAAAACATGACATAGTGAGTTCGCATAAGCATGCATAATCAACTAAACTCACATTAATCTCAACTTTCACCACATATTAACTTTAGAGTTTGTAAAGTGAAGGTAAGAGGGCTTACAATGCTTATGCGGACTCAAATGAGTATAACAAATGCAAGGAACCCCTTATGCAACTAATTAAAACCCCCAAATGCAAGCAAACTTGATCAAGACTCCTCCTTGATGATGCCAATTGAAGAACAAGCTTTTTATGCAAGCTAAGGAGGATCATACAAGCCTAAATATACTTGTATGCATGGAAAATTACTTGGAAATCAATTTAGGAATAGTATGAAGAGGGTGGAGGCCATGAGAGTTTGGATTTTGGCATAGTTTAGTTACTAGGATGAATAATGAATGATTTAGGGTAGGTTAGGGTCTTATTTATAGATTAGGTTAGTGATTTGAACCATAGGATTAACCCTAGATTCAATTAGGGCCCTCAGATCCTGGAACTCTCTAGAAACAAGCCACAAGACCCAACCCCAATCAGAAATGGTGCACCAAGCTAAGCAGCCCGTGCACCCCCTGTCGACAGGGCAGTCGACAGGGCAGTCGACATGCCTAGACCCCTGTCGACAGGCCTGTCGACATGGGGTCCTGGGCGGGAATTTTTCCCCCTGCCCAGTTTGCCCTAGCCCATGTTTTTAATTTCAAATTTAAATCTGTTTTTACTTAGAAATTTTCTGCAAACTTCAATGGGCCTTAACTGGGTCATACGGACTCCGATTTTCGAAAACTCGGACTCTATTTCGCGTATTTTTCCGAGACGAACGCAATGGCATAGCCCGTTTCCCTTGATTCAGATTTTATAGTTAAGTTCTGCCTCAATTTATGTTATAACAGATTATTGAAAATACGGGTTGTTACATTCTCCCCTCCTTAAAGGATTTCGTCCCCGAAATCTTCAAGTTAGGAAGAACGTATCCTACCATCCAATCATCCATCTACTCAAAGCATCATCCACGAGCAATCATTGTCCTTAAAAGATTCTAAATGTGATATGAACATATGCAAAAGTGTGTGTATATGTACCTATCTAATGCAAAGATCAGGCGGTTACTGATACAGTAAACCTCCTTAATGCATATGTATGTTAGTGAAAATCAGGCGGTTACTGATATAGTAAACCTCCTTAATGCATATGTATGTCAGTGAAATGAATCCATATGTATGCAAATTCCTACCATAATTTATGGCATCTATATGAGTGCACATAACATTCATCCATATGCAACATCCATGTGATAACACAACAAGTTTCAACCATGAATAAGTGTAAGTACTCATGCATATGCAACATGAAGAGTGTGCGAGCCGATCTAGTGCCTAATGTGTATAATGCATCCACGAGCAACCACTTGCAACCACTTGCAACCATCAAGCATAACATGTTTCAAACACATGTTTCAACCAAAAGGGCTTCTACCTAAGGTTCTCATGACAAGATAGACACGATAAACTAGATAAACTAGATAAACTAGACAAACTCCTTTTTGGATTACAAGAAATCCATTCAAACTTTGACATATAGTACTAACCGATGAGTCTTAACCCCCTTATGGAGTTCACAATAGAAATAAGATCGAGAATGGGACCGAGAGGATATATACAAAAGATAACTTGCAAGCAAGCCTTACAGGAAAACAGGGATCAAGTATGCACTCTTAAAAAGTGATATGATGGGCGTGTCCAGTCTTCACTCTTCTTAGTCACGTTTCCTTGAGCTTAACTCCACCGTGCTTTGACCGTCTTTTACTTCATGATTCCTTGGCTTGCTAACTCTTATTTCCCAAATTCGAGTTGGAACTCGTCGCCTCTCGTCTTTCTTTTCCACTTATTCTCCTTTCTGTATACTTGGCTTAAACATAACTGTAACCTCATGATCTCATGCAAGCTCTCCAAAATTCACTAGTGAATCCTGGATCTCGTCTACTTACTATAAAGTATTTCACGCAGCAGAACTTTCCTTGAAAATACCAATCCACGTTGTTAGTTGCTCTTATAAACGTGATTTTCTATAACTCATGCTTAATCGAAATGAACCATCCGCCTATGAGTGATAGGTCATACCTAGATTCAGTTGCCTTCCCATGGCTTCCTGTAGGTTATTTCAAAACTGGCCAACTTCTTGAGGGTAAACCGCTGTTAACCATGATGCAGTTCTCTCGCTCTGAAATGAGCACTCTTCGTGAGTCTACCTATTATGACCCACATACCCATATTCCCTTTCTTTGATCTAGGTAGTCTATCCACATAATCTATCGAGATGTTTTCACACTTCCCTTGCGAAACCTCTGATGGGGATAACGGCCCACTGGGCTTCTATGACTTGGCCTTCACCTGGTGGCACAACAGGCATCCTGGGACCAACTCGGCCACCTCCTCGAGTGGTACGCATCTTCAAAATCCTTCTTTACCAAGTCTTTCACTCGAGGAACACATAATCTCTTGTCGCGCCTTAGTCATCCTTTATAATATATCTAGCGAGGTGACCTAACATCTCGCCTCGAGTCGACTGGTCCATGTTCTTGACTAACTGCGGGTCTTCTCCCTGTGAAACTCCCTTCTTGATCCAGAAGAGTAAGTCTAAGCTCAGGTAATGCTAACTAACTAGCCAAACGGAGGAAGTTTCTTACTTCAATTGCCCTCCTCAGAGTTTTTCGGTCTTAAACCGCAGCCACTTTAGCGGAATCCACCGCCAAGCCTTACTTAAGAACTATGTGCCCAAGAAATCCAACTTCTTTCCTCCAAAGTGACATTTGGAGAACTTAACCTTCAACCGGTGGCTCTAAGCGTATCCATCTCCTCCTTGAGGTGTATAGCATGTTCTTCCTCGTTCTTTTGAGGAGATCAAAATATCGTCTATGACGACCATGACAAACTTGTTCAAGGACTCCCTAAACACCCTACCCATCAAGTTTATGTAATACGCGGGTGCATTAGTCAAACCAAATAGTATGACTAGCCATTCTAAAAATCCATCTAGAGTCCTAAACGCAGTCTTGTCAATTCCATCCTTAGCCATCCTAAGCTGATGGAATCCGGTAGCTAGATTAAAAGAAAACAGATGCTCCTACAAGCTGATCAAACAAATCATTGATCCTTGGTAACGGTTATCTATTCCTCTCACGATAATCAACACATAAGCGAAACAAACTGTCCACATCAGTAGCGAATACTTCTGGAGCACCCTACTCGGAAATGCTTCGTCTCAGGAAGTTCTTCTCAAGCAACTCCTTGACTTGCTTTCTTTAACTCTCATCTCGTGAGTTCATGTGCCTAACCGGCCACGAAACTGGCTTGGTATTACCAACCAGATAATGCGGAAATCTATCAGGGTATTCTCAGACCACCCTCACAGATCGCAAACTATCGACAGACGAGTTGAGGGTTTCAAGATAACATAACATGACGGGACCCATAGGGTTGCTAGAAATTTCTAGGGTATTACCGAGGCGAGTCATGAGCCTCACAACCCTATATACAAAAACCCAGAATGGCTCCAAAACAGGATGACCATTCCATGCCCAAAACCAACCCATATCCCCAAAACCGAGAATATAAACATCCCACGAGAATTCTATACTCAAGATAGAAATTTTCAAATCCACTCAAACCACAGACAAACGGGCAGAACCCCCAATTGGATTTGAAACACATACGGGATCATCAACTACACTAGTACTTAGGTGCAAAACTTTCAACTGGATCAGATGAAATAAAACTATGCGATGTGCCAGAATCAAACAAAGTTCGAAGAGGGAAAATCAGAAAATGTAAAAAAAGATTTTCAACTGAAACACTACCTCTATCATGAGCTGGAAGAACGGTGTTTAGGGGATGAACTTGCCCTCCAGATAGTCCTGCACACTGAGTCTGACCTTGCCCTTGTTTCCTCGGGCAATCTTTGTTGAGATGTCCAGACTCACCACAATGAAAGCATTTGCCCCGCTTTCTCTTCTTCTTCTTCCTACATTCCCTGGCTATATGTCCAACTTTACCACAGAAGTTGCATTTCATATTCCCTCTTGGCTTGTCCTTGCGGTTGTTGTTATCCTTGCCCCGTTGCCTGGAATTTACTCTCTTGTCTTGAGACTCATTCGCCTTGACCTCTTTCTTGTCATTGCTACCTTCTTCTTGAACTAGGGCCAAATTCACTAAACTCTCGAAAGTCGCCCCCAAGGGTATATTAGACATGGCCAAACCATGTAATGGCTCGTTTAATCCTAGAGCAAAATGTAGGGCCATTTCCTGAGCTGTATTAACCAAGTCTAAATCGACCAGAGCCACTTGATTAAACTTATCTATGTATTCCCTAATAGTCATGTCCCCTTGCTTCAGTGATAAGAATCTCAGTCCAAACCTTCCTCTAAAGTCATCCCAAGTCTCAATTGGCCTAGTAGCGGTGGTGACTACCCACCAACGTGCAGCTTCTTCCTTTAGCAACCATACTGCTAACAAAACCTTCCTGCGGTCACCTATATCAAGTGTGGCTAAAAGATCTTCGGTCTCTTTCAACCAATTACTTGCTTCTACAAAAGTCTCTGTTCCATTAAAATTCTTGCCGCCCATCCTCTTAAAGTTCTTACAAGTTTCCGCAAAATCCGCTTGTGGAGGCTGAGGGGGAAGAGGAACATCAGCTACGGGAGGAGAAGGAGGAACAGCTGTCTCGACTGGGGAGACAACATTAGGGACACCCGGGACCGATGCCGTGACTTCCAAGTACCGACGAAACCAATCGGGTATCATTACTCCTTCGGGCAAGATGAGATTATCAGACATGCTGGAAACGAAAAGAAAAGAGTTCAAACGAGGAGTCAAAGGATAGTGCTAATGGCTTTTGGGGAATAGCCTTCTTAAAACGACTAGACTTTTCTTTGGAAAATACTTTATACTTGGTTTTGAAAATAGTTTTTCAAAAGTTTTTAAAACCTTTTTATCCCTTCTCGTAAACCATAGGCTCTGATACCAAATGTAACACCCCACCACCGCCAGGGTCACTCGCAAAGGAATGCACTAGCTTTGGAGGGGCATTATTGGTAAACATGCATAATGATATAGCAAGGCAGGACATGACATATATATATATATATATATATATATATATATATGTAAATAGACAGAGTAAGTAAATAAAACAGCGGAAGATTTAAAACCATTTCAAAACACAAGTCTGGTACATCAGAATGTCAATTTCCCAAAATTACAAGTCTGGATAAATACATCATCTGATAAACTGAAAATACATAAATACTATCCCCAAATAATAGTGATAAACCATAGCGGCTCAAGTCCAAAGCATACTTGAGCTATCCAAGGAAGCAGCTAAAATCCAAGCTAGGCTCCAGTATTCCCTCCCTGAGAACCTGGGGGGGGGGGAAACGGAAGAAAAGAGGCGAAACAAAACGGGTCAGTCAAAAATACTGAGTAAGCCCTGCTACGATCAGTCTATAAACTAATAAAGTTAACATCATGATGGAAACTGAGATGATCATAGATAACAACATACTGGCATGGAAAGTTAACTACAAGATAGATAGAGGTGTCATCGCATAAACATGGTTAAGTTTTTGCACCACGGTGTACTAGCAAACCAACATAACAGGTATTGATCCCTTGGCCCAAGCTTTGGCCCAATAACATGAAGTGACCTTAATAAAAGGCCCAGCCCACGGTCTAGTCGATCGGCTCCCTATAAACCTAACACGTCCAGTGTTGGTGTCCATATGGCCCACATATGGTTGTAGTTAGACTGTGCTGGGTCCCCCCTTTGGGTGTATCAAGCCCTCGGATGTCAACCCCAGACACTTAAGCAATAATGCACAGCTCTAATCTACTGGTACCTGTGCCTCGAGTTTGTCCAACATCGGACTACGTGCACGTCCGTAGCCCGCCGGACCCGCACCGCTGTACCACTCGGCCATCGCCCTTTTGGTCGCTTACATCCTCCAGTAATCGTGCCCCGCCCTAGCCTAGCTTCTAGGGTTGTGAATGATACCAAACTGGGATTACTGTTAGAACAGACCACGTTGCTAGGGTTTCCCCAAGAGGGTTAAGTGCGATTTAACCCTTCACTAATCCTGGATTAAACTGGTTAAGTGTGGCTTAACCCCATTCTAATCCCTTGAACTCCCAAATGGATTAAACTAGTTAAGTGTAACCAACGGTTCACAACTTAACCACATTCTAATCCCTCGAATCCCCAAATTGGTTAAGTATTAGTGGACCCTGACTTAACCCAAATCATGAGGCATTAATTAATTTAATGCACCTTAACCTCTCACATTAGACTTTGTTGCGGTTACTAGTTAAGCCGGGCGGGTCCGGGTAGGTTTACACCACAACTTAGTCTAACCTCGGGTTTTTGGCACCACATGACCAACTTCTCACATTGGGTCCTATTGTTTGTAGCCACTAGTTAAGCCGGTCGGTTCCGGGTAGAATTACGCTACAAAATCAACCCAACCTCGAGTTGGCCACACTTTTGTTTTCTAAGTGTCATGTCCACTTTAATTCAAACACATAATTACAAGTTAACAAATTCTTGGGTAGACCTAACTTAATAGGTAAATTTCCAAGGGGTAGACCTAACTTAATAGGTAAATTCCCAATCTTATATTTTCATGTATTTTAAGTTTACCCCAAACCCCCAACGTCAGTCTATCGCTTACATATTCGTAGTAACGCATAAAGGATAGGAAGAGGGAACTTGGCACAACATACATGATAAACTTACACAACAATCATGCATAACATGTTAGACTTGCACAACTTAGCATAGTGAACTTGCATATTACCATAAACATGCATAACATGTTAAACTTGCATAACTTAGCATAGTGAACTTGCATATTACCTTAATCATGCATAACTTGCCAAACATGCACAACTTGTCATTTTAAACTTGCATAAACATGCACAACTTGTCAAAACATGCACAACTTGTCAAAACATGCACAACTTGTCATTTTAAACTTGCATAAACATGCACAATTTGTCAAAACATGCACAACTTGTCAAAACATGCACAACTTGTCATTTTAAACTTGCATAAACATGCACAACTTGTCAAAACATGCAAATCATGGCTTAACAAACTTGCATGAACATGCATAACTTAATAAACATACAAATCATGGCTTAGCAAACTTGCATGAACATGCATAACTTATTAATCTTGCAAATCATGGCTTAGTATACATGCATAACTCAATAGATTTGCAAATCATGGCTTAGTAAACTCACATATGCATGCATAACTTATGAAACATATAAAACATGACATAGTGAGTTCGCATAAGCATGCATAATCAACTAAACTCACATAAATCTCAACTTTCACCACATATTAACTTTAGAGTTTGTAAAGTGAAGGTAAGAGGGCTTACAATGCTTATGCGAACTCAAATGAGTATAACAAATGCAAGGAACCCCTTATGCAACTAATTAAAACCCCCAAATGCAAGCAAACTTGATCAAGACTCCTCCTTGATGATGCCAATTGAAGAACAAGCTTTTTATGCAAGCTAAGGAGGATCATACAAGCCTAAATATACTTGTATGCATGGAAAATTACTTGGAAATCAATTTAGGAATTGTATGAAGAGGGTGGAGGCCATGAGAGTTTGGATTTTGGCATAGTTTAGTTACTAGGATGAATAATGAATGATTTAGGGTAGGTTAGGGTCTTATTTATAGATTAGGTTAGTGATTTGAACCATAGGATTAACCCTAGATTCAATTAGGACCCTCAGATCCCGGAACTCTCTAGAAACAAGCCACAAGACCCAACCCCAATCAGAAATGGTGCACCAAGCTAAGCAGCCCGTGCACCCCCTGTCGACAGGGCAGTCGACAGGGCAGTCGACATGCCTAGACCCCTGTCGACAGGCCTGTCGACATGGGGTCCTGGGCGGGAATTTTTCCCGCTGCCCAGTTTGCCCTAGCCCATGTTTTTAATTTCAAATTTAAATCTGTTTTTACTTAGAAATTTTCTGCAAACTTCAATGGGCCTTAACTGGGTCATACGGACTCCGATTTTCGAAAACTCGGACTCTATTTCGCGTATTTTTCCGAGACGAACGCAATGGCATAGCCCGTTTCCCTTGATTCAGATTATATAGTTAAGTTCTGCCTCAATTTATGTTATAACAGATTATTGAAAATACGGGTTGTTACATATTTCTTCTAAGTGGGCAGATGAGGCCAAAGCAAAGATTGATTTGGTGGAAAAACAGTATACCGAGATGTTCAAGTATTCACGCAATCTCTCTAGAATCATCCGCACTCTAATGACAAATGCTAATTCAATGCAAAAGCCGCGGAGGAGGATGCTAAGGCCTTAAAAGCTCTAGGAAAAGATTTAGAAGACACTCAAGCTCAGCTAGCTGTCGCTCAACAGAAAAATTCTAACTTCAAACAACAATTCGAGGACATGCAAAAGCGTTACCATGACTTGCTTGAGTCTCATACTCAAGAGCGCTCTGAACTAAAAAAGCAAGCTGACGAGGCCAAGTCAGAAGCTGCTAAGACACGCCTTGCTTATGCTGAGCTTGAACGAAAAAACTCCAAGTTAGCAAAGCGAAGTGCTGAATTAGAAAAGAAGAACGCTGACTTGGCTTCAAAGTTGTGGGAGGCGGAGAATAGAGCTGCCCTAGCCGAGGGCAATGTGGAATGCGCTATCAAATCTGCGGAGGAAGCCCGCAAGCAACTATCAGAGGCGGAGGCTGATATTCAGGGCTTCGGCGAGCTAATGATTGAATTCTTCGCGCACATTATTCGTCGTCGAAACATTTCTTGGATCGAAGACTATCCATCCACTCTGGTTCAAGTATGGAATCAAATCATAGAGTGGGAAAAAGAAGAACTTAAGGTCGATTCCCTCGATGAGGATAAACTGATGGAGAAATACTTGAGAGATGATGAACCAGAGCGCCTAGCCGAAGGACGCCGCCTCATTGCTGAGGCCATGGAAGAAGAGAGACGGAAGTCTAAACAAAAAACCATTCTCGAAGCTGGTTCCTCTTCTTCTGCTCCTGCAACTCCCGAAGTAGAAGGGTATGATCCCGAGAATCCGGGAATTTCCCGAACATCTCTGCTATCTCCCATTCCTGATGTAACACCAGAGGCAGTAGCCACCCCCGCAGAAAAGCCTTCGGAAGGTATCCCTATCTTCTCTCCTCAATTTGCCAAAGCTATTTCTACCTTTCGCCCCGTGATTGAACAATCTATGAGAGATCCATTGTTTTCTCCTGAGTTGATAACTGTTGCTTCTCATTCTGTAGGTGTTGAACCATCTGAAAAGACAGATGTAGCTCAAGGAGCCGCCGCTGGGACGAAGCCCGCAGATAGAGCCAAACAAGGGGAAGAAAAGGCTGCTTCTATAGACTTGGGAGAAGGAAGTGAGCCAATTAAGGTCACCACTCCCCGTGATGAAGAAGCGATAGCAGCTTTAAAGGACGACGGCGGAGACGGGGGGCGTGAAGAGGAACCCGAAGTCGCAATAACTGGGGAGTCGAAAAGCGCTGATGACGTTACCTTGGCTGCCATGAAAGCTGATCAAGATAAGCGCTTGCAATTAAAGGCCGAAGAATTAGACCCTGAGGTCCTCAAGCCCCTCGCAGTTGTAGATGCGGGATCAAGGTTAGTTGTTAAGCTCTCAACTAGATCTATTACGGAAGAACTTGCTAAAAAATCTTCTCTTGATTCCAGTGTCCCGCCCTCCGGGAAGAAGTCTACTGGCTCCAGTACCGCATCTTCGAGGAAAAAGAAATCAAAACGAATCTTGACTGAGGCCGAGAAGGAAGCAAAGGATGCGGAGAAAGCCGCCAAGAAATCTAAGGCTCATTCCAAACCTAAGTAGTGGGTTCCCCTGTATCTTTTTTGCATCTTTGTGAACCAATAATTGCTGCTACAAAAGCAGCTCCTGCGCTTTCTTCTTTAGTTATTTCCCTGTACAAATTCATTCATTTGTAAATAAAAAATAATTCACTTTTTGCAATGTTTATTTGTTTGTAGTTCTGCACTTATGTACAAATGCATGTCTGTAGTATGAAACGAAACTGTGGAGGGGGAAATATGTGTATGCATATGTGTCCCTAGTCAATTTCCACAAGTTATTCAATGCTTAACCAAGCAATCTACATGCCCCCAATTCTCTGATGGGATAGCACTTTCTGGGTCGTCAGTACCTGTCGTTTTTCTGGCATTTCTTTTATACTCTCCCTCTTTCTCTTGAGAGTTAGAGTTCGAGTTCAGTCATTTGTTTATTCCCCGGTCGTTCAACGGGGAAAGACTTCTTTCTCGGCGCTCAGTCGGAGACGCCTTTATACTCTCTTTCTCTCTGGAAAGTTAGAGTTAGGAGGGGAATTTCTTTTTCAGCGCTCAGTCGGAGACGCTTTTATACTCTCTCTCTTTCTCTGGAGAGTTAGAGTTAGGAAGAGAATTTCTTTTTCAGCGCTCAGTCGGAGACACTTTTATACTCTCTCTCTTTCTCTAGAGAGTTAGAGTTAAGAATGTCGTTTCTCATTCTTTTATGTCTTATTGCACAAATAATCGTTGTGCTTCTTTTGATGTCTGAACTGTTTTCAACCTTTTTAGGCTTTGAGCTATCCTGTATTTTATAATCACAACAGAATAACTGATGAATGTAAATGCGTAAAAGTAAATAACACACAATATTTTTATAGTGGTTCAGCTAAGTCGTAGCCTACATCCACTTTATAGTCCTTTATTCATATCATCAGATTTTCCCAAGGCAAAGCATGCCTTATTACAGAGTTCACAGGAAAAATAACAAAAAGTACAGCATTTTTAATCCAAATATCGCATTAAGTGTTGGGCATTCCATGCTCGAGGGACTTCCTCGCCATCCACGGTCGTTAACTTGAAGGTTCCTTTTTCAAGTTTCCGTTGGATGACAAAGGGTCCTTCCCATTTTGGGCCAAGGTGAGGAAGGGATGGAAAAACTCTTTTTAGCACCAAATCTCCTGGTTCAAAAGTTCTGAGACGAACTTTTTTGTCATAATAGCGTGCCACTTGACGCCGATGTCTTGCTGCACGCAAATCTGCTTCGTCCCTTTTCTCTTCGACATCATCAACAGACTCAAGTAAGAGCGCCCGATTCGTCATCGGGTCATAATACGTCACCATGTGGGAAGGAACTTCCAGTTCAACTGGAATTACTGCTTCTGAGCCAAAGGAGAGAGAGAAAGGGGTATGACCGGTGGCTGTCTTAAATGTTGTTCGATATGCCCACAAAGCTAGGGGCAATTCATCAACCCACCTTGCCTTGGCACGCTCTAATCGCTTCTTGAGGATGGATTTTATTACCTTGTTTATTGCCTCTACTTGCCCATTCGATTGCGGATAGGCAACTGCAGTATATCGTTTGTCTATCTTATACTTCTGGCAAAAATTTCTGAATTCATTACTATCAAATTGGGTCCCATTGTCAGTAATAATCGTCCTTGGGATCCCGAATCGGCATATAATATTTCTGACCACAAAACTTATCACTTTTCTTGTTGTGATCTTAGTCAAGGGCTCAGCTTCCACCCACTTCGTAAAATAGTCCATGGCTACTATTGCATACTTAGCTCCTCCTTTTGCGATTGGTAAAACTCCAATGATATCAATTCCCCATGTGGCAAATGGCCAAGGACTCACCATCGATTTAAGCTGGGTTGACGGAGCCCTGGGGATTTTGGCAAACTCTGGCACTTATCGCAGCGTCGTGAATAATCAGCTGCATCTTTGTTGATTGTAGGCCAGAAGTATCCGTACCGCAATATTTTCTTTGCTAAAGTTTGACCTCCTGTATGATCTCCACACTCACCTTCGTGTACTTCTCTTAGTACACGCTTGATGTCGTCGTGTGCTATACATCGTAACAGGGGCATAGAAAATCCTTGTCTATAGAGAATATCATCTTGTATAACATATCTGGTAGCTTTGCGAACTACAGCTCTTTTCTCACTCTTCTTCGATGGGAGTGTCCCATTCTTAAGGAAATTCTTAATTGGAGTCATCCATGACTCCTTCTCCGGTTCCGCTTCAAAAGCGAATTCAATTTCCATTGACTCAAAGCTTGGCAGCTCCAACATTTCAATTGGAATTACTTCAGTCTCATCTGGATTGTCGGAACTAGCCAGCTTTGCCAGCTTATCTGCTTTCTGGTTTTCAGCCCTGGGAATATGTGTTATGTTGTACCGCTCTAAGCTATTCAATAGCTCTTTCACTATCTTGAGGTAGGCGATAAGTCGAGGTCCTCGAGCCGCGAATTCCTCTCGCACTTGACAAACAACAATTTTAGAGTCACAAAATATGTCTATCATTTTTACTCCGAGGTCTTTAGCAAGCTTCAGCCCGGCGATCAGGGCTTCATATTCGGAGTCATTGTTAGTTGCCGAAAATTCTAATCGCAGCGCGTAATATAACGACCGTCCCTCGGGAGTAACTAAGACAATTCCAGCTCCGGACCTTCGGTCATTTTTAGCTCCATCTGTATATAATTTCCCTGGATTCATCTCTAGCTCATCCTCGGATTTAACCACTCGGTCATTAATTATTTCCTCCTCTGGAATGGTGAACTCCGCAATAAAGTCTTCTAGAGCTTGCCCTTTGATTGACTTTCGTGGTTGAAAATTCAAATCAAATTGACTTAGTTCTATGTTCCATTTGATCAACCTTCCCGATGCTTCGGGTCTCTGCAATACTTGCCTCAAGGGCTGGTCGGTGTATATAGTTATTGGATGGGCTTGGAAATAGTGACGAAGTTTTCGGGATGCGATCAGGAGGCTGTAAGCAAGCTTCTCAATCTTTGGGTAGTTGCGCTCTGCCGCTGCTAATTTCTTACTTACATAATACACCGGCCTTTGTACTTTGTTTTCTTCTCGAACCAGGGCTGTGCTGACAGCGTGAGCCGAGACAGCCAAGTAAACAAACAATTCTTCATGATCTATAGGCTATGATAAAATTGGCGGTTTCTCTAGAAGTTCCAGCAGATTTCGAAAGGCCCCAACACAGTCCGGAGTCCATTGGAAGTTCTTCTTTCCCCTTTTTATCAAATCAAAAAACGGAACACATTTATCTGTGGCTTTGGAGATGAATCTACTCAGCACCGCTACTTTCCCTGCCAGACTTTGGACGTCTTTAATTCTTTTTGGTTCTTCTATGTTTCTAATCGCTGCTATCTGGCTAGGGTTGATTTCAATTCCTCGGGAACTCACAATAAAGCCAAGGAACTTTCCTGATGCCACTCCAAATGAGCATTTCAGAGGATTCAATTTCATCTGGTGCTTTCGCAAGATGCCAAACATTTCCGCTAAGTCTTGCGTATGACTGGAAGACTGCTTCGATTTGACAAGCATATCATCCACATAAACTTCCATAGTTTTTCCTATTTGATCATAAAACATTATATTTACCAAGCGCTGATAAGTAGCTCCAGCGTTTTTTAACCCGAATGGCATTACAACATAACAATATAGCCCCAAATTCGTAATGAAACTCGTATGCTCTTGGTCTGGTACGTGCATAGGAATTTGGTTGTATCCAGAGTATGCGTCCATGAAAGAAAGAAGTTCATGACCTGCTGTCGAGTCTACAAGCTGGTCAATCCTAGGAAGTGGGAAACTATCTTTCGGGCAAGCTTTATTCAAACCCGAAAAGTCAATACAAGTCCGCCACTTTCCGTTTGGCTTCCTTACTAAAACGGGATTTGATATCCAGTCGGGATATGTCGAATCTCGAATAAATCCATTTTGCTTCAACTTCTCCACTTCCTCTTTGAGAGCAGCCGACCTCTCTGGGCCAAGCATGCGTCTCTTTTGCTTCACAGGTGGATGCTTCGGATTTACATTCAATTTGTGACTTATAATGGATGGCGATATCCCACACATGTCAGCATGGGTCCAGGCAAACACGTCCAGGTTTGTCTTCAAGAAGTCCGTTAGTTCTTTAGCTCGACGTGGATCCAATTGAGAACCAATTTTCAAAACTTTCGTCGGATCAGCTTCATCAATGGGAATTTCCACGGTCGCTTCAATAGGAGTTGCATTCCTAGCCTCTGGTTCCTCGTCTTTTCTAGGATCCAGGTCTTCAGGTGTTCCTTTGGGCAACTCCTTTGGGATCAACTTCTCTAATTGCTATGCCGAGTCCCCTTTTGGGGGAGACGAGGCATCCTTACTCTCAACATCGAGTCCTTTCATCAACATTTTTAACTCGGCCACATAGCAGGCTCGTCCGGAAACCTGATCCCCTCTCATTACTCCAGTTCCCGCTTCGGTTGGGAACTTAATTAACAGACACCAAGGGGCGATGCAAACTCTAAATTCAGCGAGGGCAGGTCTCCCCAAAAACGCGTTGTAAGGCGAATCTACGTCCAATACTACGAACTGAAGCATTCGCACTCTTCTACGTTCTCCTTGCCCCAGGGTCACGGGCAACTCTATGTATCCCAGGGGAGCTGTCGACGCCCCGTTGAAGCCTCTAATCCATCCTTCACAAGGCTTCAGATCTTCGGGCTCAAGCTTCATCTGATCGAATGACTTCTTGAACAAAATATTAACGGAGCTTCCGTTGTCTACTAATACCTTATGGACCAAAGCCGGCCCAATAGTGGTAGTAATAACCAACGGATCATTGGTGGGTGATTGTATCCCAGTATTGTCTCGACTTCGAAATACCACGTCATCAAACATGGTCTTCTGTTGTTTTATTGGAGTGACATCTTCCAAATCATCACCTTCATTCACGTCCAGATGCTTGGCAGCATTCACATGCTGATCCATTGATCTGAAACTTCGGATTGCCGGGTGAGGTCCGCCTACTATGGAGTTGATGACAATCACTTTACCTTTCTGCTGCGCTGTAGGCTTAGGAGCAGGTATGATCTGTTTTGGAGCCTGCTCTCCTTGCCCCCTGTCCCTCGGGGCAACCTTGTACTCATCCAACTTTCCTTCACGCAACAGCTTTTCAATCACATCCCTCAAATGCCGACATTCATTGGTCGAATGCCCATGAGTTCCGTGAAACAAGCAAAATTTCCCTGTCGCCATTTCTTTCTCGGTCGAATCACGAGGTGGCGGTCTTTTGTACTGCAACACATTGTACGTATCCAGGTAAATATTTTCCAGGGTGTCGTTCAATGGTGTATAATTCTCGTAGTTCTGGAATCGGGGTCTTTTGTTAGGGTCACTTCCCCTATTTCTGTTTCTTCTATTACCGCCCGAATTACGGTTATTGTTGTTGTTTCCCCCACTTCCAGTATTGCCGTTTCCACCCTTGTTTCCTACATTTACTTCAACCTTGCCAGAATTCTCCACCGACTGCTTCACGGCGATATTACTCTGCACATTCTCCTTTGAAGCCGTCTCAGACTTTCTCTTTCGGTTTTCCCTGGCCTCCTCTCGCCTTAAATAAATATCGGCTTTTTCGTAGAATATCGCCCTTGTAGGGGGTGTTTTCCCAGAAAGGTAGTCTCCAAACTCAAATTCAGGATCGACCCCTTCCTTCAATGCCATCAGAATAGTGGGCTCATGCGGGTCACTGACCTCAGTTACAGCTTGGTTAAAACGATCAAGATATGCCCTTGAAGATTCTCCTGGTGCCTGTTTGATTCTCGACAATTCAATAACACTTTTGGACTTTCGGGCATGTAGTCGGAACTGGTTCATGAAACGCTCGCTTAGTTCCTTTTAATTAGAAATCGAACGAGGAGGAAGTCGGGTAAACCAGAACAATGCCACATCTTCTAGGTAGATTGGGAATGCTTTGCACTTCACTTCATTTGGGGCAGCAGCAGCATTCATGAGCCATGAATATCTCATCAAATGCTGTCCCGGATCAGTCCTTCCATTGTATTTGTCCATTTGTGGCAGGTTAAGGCATCGGGGAAATTGGAAGTCGAGGATATCGTCGGTGAAGGGAGTATGGCTTCGCTCAATACCATAGTCTTCATTTGTATAATTCCGGCTCTCGGACATAATTTGGCGAACCATTGCGTGTACATCAGCATTAGTTAGGGGCCGCTCAGGTTCCCTGGCCCTGGTGTCCGAGCTCCTTCTGGGCTCTTGCTCAGGAGATGCTCTTCTTCTTCGAGCTGTCTCTGCTCGATTCCGTTCCCTGCGTTCCCGGTCGATCTCGGGAAGAGGGGACTGGAGTCTTTGCACCCGAGTGGGGTCATCGTTTCCTAATGCTCGTGCGATATCCTCGCGAGATCCCAAAGATCCAAATGTCAGCTGCTCCACATTCTGAGGTCGTTCGAGTGGCCTTCGTTCACGGGGCCTCTCTTCCTCGGAAGATGAAGATTGATCTACTGGTGTGTGACGAACCGGTGATGGAGTTCTCTGTCGACGGAGCTCACTGATCTCCCAACTCATGAGCCTCATACTTTCCTACATCATGAGATTAGTGCGCTCATGAACTCTCATAGCTTCCCTTGTGCTCTCAAACATGTCAAGCAAGCGCGAAAAATCTTCTTGAGTGATGGGCGCAGATGGATTGACCTGATCTCCAACCCTGGCAGCTGGAATTGGAGCATTCGTAGGGACTCGAGTAGAGGTTCCAGCTTCACCAAGCATCGGGTCGGATCGGAGGTAGGAAGTCAGGTCGGATCGGAGCTGGGGTGCCTGGTCGGATCGGTGCGCAGCGAGCAGCTCGGGTCGGTTCAGATTGGGGGAATGCACTGCTTCAGAGTCTCCTACCCGGATCGGATCGGAGCTCTCCCCCTGCTGTCGGTTCGGATTTCCTGCATTGATTCTTCCTGCTGCTGAACTCTGCCCCCGAGACCTCGTTACTACAGCATTTTGCTGATCTTCGCCAGCTCCATTTCCTCGAACAGACTGAACTTCCTTGCCCTTTCCTTTGGCCATGAGTCTTTGACAATTACTTCAACGAATATGAAGGAGCGAAAAAACTTAAGGATTTACTTCTTTGAACTCTACGGTCCAAAAAGTAGAGAGAAATCCCGGAAAATAGAGAATTTAGATGAGGTTCTCAGTGAAAGCACCAAAATGTTAGACCCAAAAGTGGTTCTAACACCCAAATTGATTAGAAACAAGATTATATGAGACAAAAATAAAAATGAGCACACAGGATTTATAGTGGTTCGGCGAAGAAATGCCTACGTCCACTTATCTTTCACTATATTCAATAATTCAGTTGCAAATACAATGCAAGATTCACTCACAACTCACTTTTCTTCACTCAATTGACTAAAACAAGAAATGAAAGATGATTTGGATTCTCTGGGAGTAATGGAGTTCGGATGATGGAGGTAGTTGAATTCTCAAAGTGCTGAAAAAAGATCCTTCTCTTTGTCTCCAGACGGGGTATTTATAGGTGTGAATTTGCTTGAGACTTGATCTGGGTCGGGCCACGTGTCATCCATCGCATTCTCTACGGGTTCGGATGAACCATCATGTTGACAACGCATCAAAGGGAAGGACGTTATGGTTATGAACCGGTCATAGCCGGTCCGGTTATCCAGGCGATGTTGCAGGAGAGTAACAGGGAACATGGGTTCAGATCGGAGACGCACAGACAAGGGGGTCGGATCAGGATATCCGATCCGAACCGGATTGGCTTGGATGCAACGTTCTCTTCTTCTCTAATCTGCTCCGCTCCGATCCATTTTCGTGGCAAACAGGTGGCTTTCCGATCCAATTGAGATTTAGTTGCCTTCCGATCCGATTAGATATGCCTTACCAATCTACACAGTAAGAGATCACCGATCCGAACAGAGGACTCTACCCGATCCGAACCAATATGTTGCTCTGACCCGACCCGAACAACTGCAGCCATCAATCTGATTCGTGGTGTTTTTCTCCAATCCGAACCGAAGTCTTCCAATTAAAAATTCCCTTCAATGTTTGATTTCTTGGCTTTGTGTTGCCTAACTCACAAAGTAGGCTAACAAAATTCATCAATCGTGCTCACCAAACAATAGCATCATTTAAAAATCTATTTAATACAATTTTTTATTAGTTTGAGTTAATCAGCAATAGGTTCAAAAAAAATTAAAGAGAATAAGAAAGATATCAAAGAAAATAGCATTGAAGAGAGTTTTTTCCTGTATAAACTTCCCTTGATGATAGGTTGGATGCAGCTTTAATATTTCCAAGTGCAATGTAAAAATTTCCGAATACTAATTTAATTAAAAAATTTAAAAAAACCAATCAAACGGCTTTATGGCTTCAAAATTCGAGAAACACCAAAAATAGCAGTGAAACATATCTGAGTAAAAACTATTCTCGTAAATTTACTCTTTATGAAATGGAACTGTCACTCAAAAAACTCAAGTCATAACATTCGAGTTTGATGGAGACAGAATAACATACTATGCATTGCGTTGAAAGAAATATATAAGAAACCAATAACTCAAAATAATTCCATAAAATGCAATTCAAATGGACTTTTGTAAAGACTGATTGAAACTTACAGGTTTGATGATAATTGCATTACGTCCATCTTGTAAAACCGACGTCACCTGCGACTCTCAAATACGCTAATGATAATCAAGTTGAAATATACTGTAAGGTTTCTAACAAGCTACAAGAGAAGCAATCGATACTTTATAATTAACTAACTAAAAAACATACAAGGAGAGCACGTAGCGAACAAAAACATGAAAAGATAGTGCTCTGTTGCATCACTCACATTGCTACCTAGTGTTCTGTTACAGTAGGCATGAATAGAAGATGCTGGTGCAATGTTGCCGTAGATAGGAACTGAACACACTGATGATAGAGACATGCAAAGCTGCTGTATTGAAACGAAAATTGAAAGCTACTGATGATGTGAAGCTGGGGCCATAGCTGTTCGAACATGCAACAGAGATTTCAGAGAGCTTTTTCAAATATAACTTTGAGTCTCAACATAATACTTATCTATAGTTGTTCATGAAATATGGTCACAACTAATTTTGGGAGTATAGTCTAAGGAACAACTTTACTTACTAATCGTAGACTCATCAACTCGTACAATATTATTCTAAACTAACAAAACCCATAAAATATGATATCTTAGATTATAGGATCTCCGTATTATTTTCTACCCAACCAAATTTAATATGCTCTACGACACTTAGACTTAACTAAAAAAACCACCGTTACTACAAAATGTTCTAATCAAAAAATGATCAAACACCAAATAAGAAGCTTTGAGAGCGCATTGCCCAATTAGAGGTAAGGTGCTAAGAAAACACGTCAACAAATCAGGGGCAAGGCACTATGAAAAACATGTATGAAGAAATGTGAAACCGTAATCACAGATAATAAGGCAACAAGAGAGAGCACACAATTTTAAAGTGGTTCGATCCTATACGGATCTACGTCCACTATATAACATTCTCCATTATCAACTTCATGCTACAAAGTACAAAATGATATGAATTCTCATGATTTTAAAACACATCATTCATTCTCTCCTTTTTGATAGAATTTTGTAGGAATTTAATGTTGAACCTTCAATGGAAATGAAGATTTAATGATGATTGAAGAGTGAAGCTATGGAAGCCATGGATAAAGCTTGAAGATAGCTTGGAGAAATGATCTTAGCAGCCCTTCGGGGTAGTCGAATCCTCCTTCTCAAATGCGGAGAAGGGGACTATTTATAGGTGAAGTTTAAGGGTAGTGGTAGGCTTGTAATTATGGAGTGCAGAGGTTGGGTCGGTATTTTTGAGTATTTACAGAACTCCCATCGCCAGCTGTTGCCAGTTGTCATGCTCTAAAACCGAATACATCATCACCGACCGACCAGATTTGTTAATACCTACCATGGAACTGAAGCAGTGAGGCTGAGTAGGTTTCTGGGAAGGCGGGACCGATCACCTTTGGCAGAACCGACCTGGAGGCTCTGATGTAGGAAAGGAACGACCAGGAGCCTTCGATATAAGAAAGAGCAAACCATGCGCTTATATGTCAAGACCGACCCCCTGCTGTTGCTGATTTGAACCGATCAGGTTCGGGAGAATTTGAATGAGCAGGATTGACCTGTCTTTTAGGATCCGAAAGACCGAACATATCAAAGAAGCAGGGCCGACCAGGTACTTTGATGACGAAACTGACCTCTTCCTTTAGATTCTGAAGAAATGGACTGACCAGCCTGCCTCGGGGAGAACCGACCTCTCGAAACCGACTACTTTGATCATGACATTCAGACCGACTCCGTTGCCTGCTCACATTTACTCCATCGAAGCATTTATCTATTTTATAGATAACATTTGCCCCTCGGAGTTCATAATATTTTAAATTAAAGCGTTATGGACTTCGAAATATGCTGATGATCGTGATCTTCTGCCCTTGTCCAGGAGTCGGTCTGGAATTCCTACGGTCGTTCTTTGTGGGCTTATTGGGAGTAGGCCATTTTAGACCATCGGCTGTTTAAACCCTCTTTTCATTTGTGGCTTTTCCCATTCCTTAAAAACTCAACCAGATTTCTTTTTAATGGAGGAAGCTCCTCACTAAGGTAAGTTACCAATCTCTTTTTACTCTTCTTTTAATTTGAAACTGCATCTTAATTCGAACTGATTTTGTTCTTCAGCCCAAACCACTACGTTCTTGCATCTCGAACTTAGCTTTCCGAAACTCGCGATCTGTTCAAAACCTTGAGAGCTTGACTAATCACAGGTATATATGCTTTTAAATTTAGTCAATACCTGATCTTGGTCATTGCAAGTTGGGATTTCTTTGGTATAACTTGGGAAAAACGAAAAGATTGGAATAGCCATGCTTTAATACAACAGTTCAAAATGGTTGATCTTGGGTTTCACCTTCACTTAAGATTGTGGATGGTTAAACCAAAATGTTTGACTTCATAGTATATTTACCTTTGTAATAATGCTCACCATTCATTTTCTTAAATGCTCGAGTTAACAACTTGTGGTAAAGACTTCATTCTTTGTTAAAACCATCCCATTATACTTTTCATGCTTTGTGCTGGTTGTATCATTTATGTTTGGGTCGGTTTTTTATATACTCGTGCTTGGGGTAAGTCCTTACTGTTTGATGTGACCCTCTTGATTTGTTCGACCGTCCAAATCAATCTCCAGGACCGACCTGTTATGCTGTTGGACAAAATCCTGTTTAGCTTGAAACCGACCAGGAGCTAGTCGGTTTATTGCTTGATCTGGAATATGCTTGCCCGAAACCGACCTAGATGGATTCTATTTAAACCACTCTTTCTATATTTCGTGGCTGATTAATAGATGATCCAGAATTTGTATCCTCTTTTATGGCCTGAAAAACATGATGCCCTTGTGCAGGATCGCAGGCAATCGCAATGTTACTGGAAGACCTCCAGAGGATGTGGAAAATTTGAGGAAAAGACATCGAGCTGACAAATCCCCTATGCCAGAAACTCATTCTTCAGCTAACAGTCTTGTCATAAAAGCCCTCTCCCTGGATGAACTCCAAGCTATCATCAATAAGCCTTCTTACTACGTCAAGCCTTGCCATCCTGAACTTCCGACCAGATTCGAAGGATGGTACTTTGGTGGAGTATCGACCAACCCTGACATTGATCCATCAGATTATCGAGTACTTTCAGATGATGTAAACTCCCTCTAGACTGAAGTGCTTGAGCAGCTTGATAAAACAATAAACTGGGTAGAGAAGCAGTTTGATATGCTTAGCAATTACATAGCCAAAGACCTGACAGGTTGGCATGACCTGGTTAGCAACCTCCAAGGAGTAAATCGCGAACATGTCAAACACATATTCCTCTTAGAGAAAGTCAAAGATCATCTCACCCAGGCTCTCAAATCCAGAGATAAGATGATTGTAGAGCTTCTAGGACAAGAGGGGAATGCTGGTCCATCTCTTCCTGATGATAAGGAGTGATCTTGTGCCTTGACCGTTCTTTCTTTTGGCTTTCTGATGCTACCAGACTGGATGTAATATGCTAGTGCCAGTCCTCGCCTGATACTTTATGTCTCTTGATACTTTTTGCTTTTTGAACAGTTGTGATTGATGACGTAGTAGCTTAGTTGTGCTTTGTGTTGCTTATTCTGCCAACTTAACGAGCGATACATAAACTTTTGGACTTATACTCAGTATCAATTGTCCATATTGATATCGGGTTAGTTTACTAGGAACGATTTAACCTGTTTTTCATTTTAAACTAAAAAATATGTTTGCGCTGGTATTGGTTGATTCGATGGTTTTGACCTTATGACAATTCTTTTGCACAAACACGTCATTCAATTCAAACTTTATTACATATCATATTTTATATATGGAAAATACATATCTGTGATTGACTCCTTCTGGAGAAGCACTTGGCATTGATGCCACCGTTAATAGGTCGGTATTGATCTTCTTTGTTGGAAGGATTTGTTTAATATCATGAAGAGGGTATAGGTTTTAGGCCGAGTCATTTATCATTTTATGCCCTACATTCTAGCTAAAAGAGCCTGAGCCTCCATGAGGTTATCGGGTTAAGGCAAAGGTTGGATTCATGGAGCGGGCATCAGTCATCGGCTAAGCCACTCATTGTCATGAGTGTTTCGCATCTCGACTGAAGGAGCCTGGACCTCCGTGAGGTTAAGGTAAAGGCTAGATTCATGGGGCGAGCATCAGTCATCGGCTAAGTCACTCATCGTCATGAGTGTTTTGCATCCCGACTGAACGAGCCTGGACCTCCGTGAAGTTAAGGAACTACCCCCGAAGAGGTCTTTGGTTTTTTTCCCCCGGAGAGGTCTTTGGTTTTTTGCCCCCAGAGAGGTCTTGGGCTTAGCCTCATGGAGTGGGCATCAGTCATCGGTTACTCCACTCATCGTTATGAGTGTTTCGTCTCCCGACTGAAGGAGCCTGGACCTCCATGAGGTTTCGCTTTGTGCTTGTCTCACGGAGCGTGTAACACCCCACATCCGTTAGTGTCACTCAAAAAGGGAATGCGCTAAGTTCTGTGGAGCATTTAAGGTAAAAGATGCAGATAAATTACAAGACAGACAAAAATTAAACAGCGGAAAATAAAACTTTACTTTATTGATAAGATAGTTTGTACAACAATTGTTTTCCAATATCAGATTATCATCTATCTTACAAAATAAAGAAGCATAAAAATACATTTATATTCCCAAATGTAGCATAAGCCAGCCATAGCAGCGAAAAGGAGAGTCCAAAGCACTTTGTTCAAGAATCTTCAAGCTTGGGAAGAGCAGCGGCCCAATCTAACCTGAGCGGAACTATTCCATCCTCAACTACCTGGGGGGGAAACGGAAGAAACGAAGACGAAAGAAAAGTAGAGTCAGACATAAAGCCTGAGTAAGTCTAGTGACTATTCAGTCTATGGATAAGAAAAAGAGCATGATAAGTATATGCTGGAAATGGGAAAGCACCCTAAACTAAGTTAAGTTATCTCGAACCGAATATACTATCGTACCCCATACTAATCTCTGCACCACCTAACTAGTATCCCAACTAGTAATGATAAAGTGATCCTAATCCCTGTAATTTTTGTTGCCTTCAGGCGTACATTTATTGTTT
>JASFAX010007476.1:0-24211 GCA_030737875.1 Allium sativum
TTGAACCTGACGTGAATCGAACACGCAACCTTCTGATCTGGAGTCAGACGCGCTACCATTGCGCCACAGATCCACTTGTGTAAATGTTCCAAATCATCTTATTTGTATCAATGGTTGCAAAAGGAGAGGACAAAGCACCATTTACAACGAGTGAATTTGCAATGCCAAAATCGGTTGATAGCGAAAGCGACTCTGATATTGTACAGATGAGATAAACACTTTGAAGTAGTAGATCAGATTGTATAGGTGGAAAAGAAATTTGAACTTGACATGAATCAAACACGCATCCTTTTGATCTGGTGTTGGACGTGCTACCATTGCGCTACAGATCCACATGTACGAATAGTCCAACTCATCTTATTTATAGCAATGTAAAAGAAAGAGAAGATGAAAAAAATTAGAAGATAACAACAACGTAATTTATTTAATAAACGGAGTTTGTAGCATGTTTGCAAAAGTAGGATTGAATGAACTGAGATTATCATAACGGGATGAAACGAACTTTGGTTTTTTGTTTTTAGAAAATAGCAAATAATCCAACCTTTTTGCACAACATCCTAGCCGATCAAATTATAAAGTTATTTGTTGTTGGTCCACCAATCTTTATTTTTGTTTTGCACCTGTTGACATGTTTTTTAGTCAAAGAAGTCACACATGGAATTTCTGGTTAACGACGCACTCAAGCGTTGTGAAAATCGTCAGAAGATTGGAAGTGATTTAGTTGAAGTCGCAACTCAAACATAAAAGGGGGACAAAACTCCTTTCAAATGACCTATTTTGGGCCCGAAAACTTCAATTACGGAGCTATGCTCCGTGACCCTTGTAGCCCTCTAAATTAGCTTCAGGTAGAGCTTTCGTTTGGCTAAAACGGACTTAAGGTTTGGAAGTTACGCCCATTTCCGTGAACGCGCGCAGAACATGAAACATGGATTTTGGAATTGACTGGACCCAATCGGTTCGGATCAGAAACCGGATCGGATCGGATCGGATAGAGGCGTCACCGCCCCATGAACTCAACATTCTCCCTTCATCAATTCCATGCCAGGTCGGATCAGCCTCACCGGTTTGGATATGAGAACCCGAACAGAACCACCTCGCCTCACCTTAAATATTCAGAACAACTTGCAATCTTCGGTTGGAAGACTCCGGGTCGGTTCAGAAGGAAGAAAACCCAAACTGAACCGCCTACAGCGAACTCTAGACATCAAAGTTGACCGATTCTCATGGCATAACCGCTTCCTATTTCCATGGATCGTCTTCCGCTTGGCAGAGCACGAACTAGAGAGGCCTTCTCCACATTTTCCACTACCTTTCGAGATTTCCTCTGGGCGTGCCACGTGGCACCCAAACCAAACCTAGAAATCAGCTATAAATACACCACTCGAGGGCAAATGAAAGGATCTTTGGCCATTCTAACTCTCGGCCTCCATTGAAAATAACACATGGACCTTGTGCTTCTCCTATGTAAATCAAACACGAGGATTTCGTGTATAAAATCACTCTCTTTTCTCCTTTTTTTCTTGGAAAATACAAGGATATTTTATGTAAATGAATCCTATGGATTGTAGGAAGGCATTGTACTTTGAAATTTCTTAGGATATAAGAAACTATAAAGCAGACGCAGGCGTGGTTTGAGCCGAACCACTATTAAAACCTCGTGTGTCTCTATTCTCTGTGATTGATGATTTCACATTGAATTTGGGTGTTAGAACCAGATTTTGGTCTAACAGCGTCTATGTAAAACTGCAAAAGATGCATGTATATCGTTAAAATGATTGTTTTAGAAAATGAATTTAACACAAAAAATAAGAAGAAACTTCAATTTATGTGTGTCAATGCAAGCACGTCATGCTTGACGATAGTATGCATACACGAATTATTTTTCTACAATTGTGTATATTTAAAGGATTAAAAAATAATAATGTTGCATGAATATTTAGCTCTAGTTTTACATTAGTTTGAAACCTTTGCGTTGCACAAGACAATATTATTAAAAATAATATTTATTATTTTAGTATTAAAATGAGGACCTTGTTAACCAATATATGATTAATTTTGATGTGTAACACACGCATTATTAATTAAAACTATTATTATTATTTGTATCTAATTTATGCTCTATAGCTTGCAAAAATTATTTGTATGCGTGTATGTTAGAGAATTATTTTTGTTACTATATGTTGACAAGATTTTTCGTTAAATCTATCACACGTGAAATGTCTGGCTAAAAGTACGCCTAAGGCCAGGTCGATAAGGAGGTTGATCAGGGGGTCGACCTCCCCCCATACAAATCGACCAGGCGGTCGACCTACCCCCTCGCCCAGATCTAAAACAGTGACGACGCTGACTAGTTGCTGAGCCTTTTCTGACCTATTGCTAAGTCACTAGGGCTTAGGTGGCAATTCTGGATAACTCTATCTAGTCTGGACGGTTGTGATTGCTCCTAAAATAATCTAATGGCTCACATAAGATTAAACTTCTATAAAAGCAATCCTAATCCTCAAACCCTAAATCACACTAATTCATTCCAAGTAGCCACCATGTTATCAGTGAATGTTCTAGCCTAGACACCATTTCTTCTTCAATTAGAAAGCGAGTCAAAAGCTTTGAATCAAAACTTACTTAGAGAAATTGGTAGTCTTCTTCAAGGGTTTGCTTTTCATATACTGAAAACAAATCCCAGAAAAACAAGACTTTCTTTTCTTTGTAAGTCCTGTTATTACTTAGATGTGAACGATTTAAAGTTGTGATTTGTAATAAAATGAAAACTAGAGTAATTTCTAGTTGTAAGATAATGACGATGCTGATTTATGCCTATTTTTGTAACGATTCTATCGTATATGCTTGTGAGATTATTTTGGTATTTATGTTGATGTTAAACCAATCGTATATTATGTAAATGTAACACCCCACATCCGTTAAGGTCATTCGCAAAGGAGAGTGCCTTAACTTCAATGGAGTATTATGGGTACTGGAACAGAAATATTACAAGACAGACATATATAAAACAGCCGAAAGTAAAGTAGAAGTACTTCAAATCGTTTATTAAATATAATTGTTTACAATAAAAGCCCATCAACTTCCAATTACCCAATTGCATAGCTAAAATATCTGTCTTGCTCAAAAATAAAGAAGCATAAAAATAAATTGTGATATTCCCTAATAAAGCAAAGCAAGCCATAGCCAAGGAGAAATCCAAGCCGTACATGAAAGAGCCTTGGAGCTTGGTAAGATCCGAACTAAGCTATATTCCCACCCTGCGAACCTAGGGGAGGGGGGAAACAGAAGAAAAAGAGGCGAAACAAAATGGGTCAGTCATAAAGACTGAGTAAGTCCTAGTGACTTTCAGCATAAAAACAGGTAAAGAAAACATGGCATGAATAAACGGAAAATAAACATAAGCATGATGACAAGATAAGCTACAGGCACGATGAATCAAGTATAACATCCCATAATTCCCATCAAGAGTAGCATCACAAGGTTCCTACCAAGTATCACATCGCAAGGTTTCTATCAAGTATAACATCACAAGATTTCTAAGCTACATTATTAAAATATTTTAGTGATATCTATTTACTTTGCACCACCTGACTAGCATCTCACAAGTGTCTTACATGGAATGTTTCGTATTCCTACTAGTGTTCCAACTAGTGTCCTATGTAACAAGGATCCTTACCCCCTACTAGTGTCCGAATTAGTATCCCGTGTTATATAATAAGGTGATCCCAACCCCGGAGTTGTGGTAACCTCCAGGATTACATCTAATATGAGGATCTTACATAAACCAGCCCAATTGCCATGAAAGTGTTAGATGTCTCCTTACTACCTCAATCGATTAGCTCTTACTCGCAACGTTTTCTTCCTGCATCATTCGGCCCCACATGATTGTAGATACCAATGCTGGTCCCACCATGGGGTGTATTAAGTCCCATGGTGGCGGCCCGACACAATTATGGAATGCATAGGTTATACTACTAGAGCCCAGTGCCCTATTTGTCTGCTCCAAAGTTTGTGCATGCCCGCACTCTGTTAGAACCCACACTGCTGCACCAACCGCCGTCGCTTTTGAGCGCTTACAATCAGCCCAGTAATCGTGCCCCACCCTGCCTAGTTTCAGGGTACCATGATACCTAATTGGGTTACTGCTGAAATGGGTCCCCCATTACTAGGGTTTTCTAGTCAAACATGTTAAGTGGTTAAGTGTCTTTATTAACCTAACCCCACCCATCAGTCTAATTAACATGTTGAATTGGTTAAGTGTTTTAGCTAACTTAACCCTACCACACACTATGTTTGATTGGTTAAGTATTCATGGTAACTTAACCCCATCGCATATCTTGTTATATCGGTGAAGCATTCCCCCCTACGTCAACTTAACCCTTACCACACCTCACGTTAGATTGGTTAAGTGAATGTTAACTCAACCCACCCACTTATCATGTTATGGTGGATAAGTGTTACTCTCTTGTATTTAATTAACCCTAACACGCGTCACGTTATATTGGTTGAGTGTTATCAACCCATTCAAGTTGACTCAACCCATCCACTAGTCATGTTATAACGGTTAAGTGTTCTTAACTTAACCCTACCCACTTGCCTAATTAACATGTTATATTGGTTAAGTGTCATTAGCCTAGTCATATTACTTAACATGCCCACTGGTCTAATTAACATGTTATGTTAGTTAAGCGTTCTTAGTTTACCTAACCCTACCCACTGGTCTAATTAACATGTTATGTTGGTTAAGAGTTCTTAGTTTACTTAACCCAACCCACTGGTCTAATTAACATGTTATGTTGGTTAAGCCTTCTTAGTTTACTTAACCCTACCCACTGGTCTAATTAACATGTTGTGTTGTTTAAGCGTTCTTAGTTTACTTAACCCTACCCACTGGTCTAATTAACATGTTATGTTGGTTAAGTGTTCTCAAGCGATCAAGTTCAGGTTTACTTAACCCACCCATTCATGTCATATAAGTTAAGTGCCATTAGTCTAGTCATATTACTTAACCTTACCCTACTTAATAGGTTTCATTAGCATTTATTATTTACTAATGCATCAACCTCTCACATTGGACTTATTTGCGGTCACTGGATATGTCGGGCAGTTTCGGGCAGAATTACACTGCAAACCCATTCCAACCTCATGTTCAAGCATTCAATGCGCTAACCTCTCACATTAGACATATTGTTGCGGTCACTGGATATGCCGGGCGGTTCCGGGCAGAATTACACCACTACTCAGTCTAACATCATGTTAGGCATCATCACAACCTAATCTTTGCCTACGACCTCTCACATTAGACTATTTTTGTTACGTTCACTGGATATGCAGGGCGGTTCCGGGCAGAATTACAACACAACTCAGGTCTAACCTCGTGTCAAAGGCATCCATTAGATTGTTAATTACATATGTGTCGTATAGACCAAAATTCCCAACTTTACATATTAATAAACATATGCAAAAGTTCCAAATTACATGCCAATTTATATATGTGCCTATTTCTAGTCAGTTTACATATGCCCAATTCTTGGCTATTTACATGTATGCCAAGTTTATGCCATTTTACCCATATCAAGTTCTAGCCAAAATTACATGTATCAAGTTTCATGCCCAAATAAACCCAAATCATGATTCATGATGTTGTTATCCCAAACTATAATCTTTTTATTACAATACATGCCAGTTACCCAAGTTCATAATGCATGCCAACTATCAAGTTTACATTCGCTTTCATGTTCAAATTCCCAATTCTACTTATGCCCAATTAACATAAGCCTAATCTTTTGATTTAATTTACATAGGCCCGAACTCGTGATTTAATTTACATATGTTCAATCCATGCCATTTTACATATGTCAAGATTCATGATTTACATGTTTACAAAGCTATGCTCAATTTACATAGATCAAGTTTTATACCCAAAATTACATGTATCAAGATCCAGGTCAAATTACATATATCAATTCCAATCGCGCAATAACTATTATAATGACAATACACAAAATTACCCCGTTTCATGTTAATGGTAAATTATCCCTAAACATCCAATTTTCATATTATGCCTTCAATTCCACCAAACACATATTTTCCACGAGGCAATATTCCAATGTTTCCCCCGTATACCATCGCACGTATATCGTAGTTTAGGCCTAGGTCCGAAATTGACCTAGGTTCATCAAAAGAAAATAAATAGAGGAAGGTAGAAGTTGCAATAAAAACAAGACCAGAGAGAAAGCGACATAAAAAACATCATCTCAGGCATAAAGAATAGATCTTGATAATAATATCAACATGAACCAAGAGAATTGATTTACAACAAGCTGAATAGACCATAAACTTGTCATGAGAATAAAGATAGAAAAGTTCCCAAAATCAAGATCCAAGAAGAAACAAGAATAGACTTGAATCAAAAGTCTAATTTCACTTCATCACATGTCCATATTAAATTTAATTATTTTAATCTTAAAATAACTAGAACTTATAGATCGTGGGCAAGGAATTAAGAACTGAATTTTGTTGTAGAGCGTTATAGTAATGTTGATTTATCTTGTTTTAGAGGCTTTGTTCTTTGATTTGAATCAAGCTTGAATACTTAAGCTTTAATTTGTAGGCGGCGGCCATGGTTCAAGAGGTATATCAGCAGCATAACAGTGTAAGAATGATTTGTTGTGAATTAGGTTAAGTCTTAGGGTAATTTTATAGGTGTAGGAACTATTTAGGGCCTTTAGATCAACCTTAGGATCAATCCGGACCATCAAAACACGTCCTGGGCTTCAAAAATGGGTTCTGGGACAAAACAGGCCGACCAGGTCGACCTGAAAGGGGGGAGGTCGACCACATAGTCGACCTATAGGGGGTAGGTCGACCCCAGGTCGACCGCCTGGTCGACCGCCTGGTCGATCTGACCCCCAGGTTGACCCCCAGGTCTATCCCAGGTCGACCTGCCTGGTTTTGTGCTGCTTGAAATTTGCCGAATCTTCTACAGGCCATAACTTCTTCATCCGGACTGCAATTTTCGAAAACTTGGGCTCGATTCCATGTAGAATTCCGAGACGAACGCGTTGGCGCAACACATTTCCCTTTATTATCATTTTAAAAATTAATTATACCTTGATTTTTTGTTTCAACATGTTATTAAAATTCGGGTTGTTACAATCTCCCCTCCTTAAAGGATTTCTTCCCCGAAATCTTCAGGTTAAGAAGAATGTGTCCTACCATCCAGTAATCCATCTACTCAATCATCAATCAAAGGCATCCATCGACCTTAAGAGATTTCTAATGATATATGAACATATGAAGAAAGTGTGTGTATATGTTCCTTATCTAAAGCAGATGATCAGGCCTGATTGATCTTCTTAATGGAAAATATGTTTAGTGCCATGAGTCCAACATGTATGCAAACAGCCCTAATCACATAAACACTATATATGTGCACAAACATCCATCCATATGCAACATCCTCATGATAACACATTTAATTTCATCCATAAAAACACTCATGCATATGCAACATGAAAGGTGACAGAGCCAATCTAGTGTCTAATGTGCGTGTATATGCATCCACGAGCAACCATTAGCAGCCACTTGCAACGACTTGCAACCATCAATCATAACATGTCTTAAATGCATGTTTACACCCTAATTGTTCCTACCAAAAGATATAGTCGAATGATAGAAGCAAGTAAAAACTTTGTGCCCATTAGGCAATGTCAAAACCGGAAATCTACGTCATATATATATATTGATTAAGAGAAGAACTCTCTAAGCACCAGCCTCAAAGACCGAAATCAACATCATACTGGCACCCAAAGAATTACTCAACCTAACCAATATATATATGATTCTAGGAAACTAAGCATGATGGACTTTAGGTCACAAGAAATCCCTTCCTAAAACCAACCTGTATCCTATAAAACCCAAAAAGTTTAGTCAACCCAACGGACACCCTCAAGCCCCAACATGTATTACCAACAGATGAGTCATGCTCCCTATGGGGTTTCTAATAGAAATAGGATTGAGAATAGGACCGAGAGGATATACTTAAAAGATAGCATGCAAGTAAGCTCTACAGGAAAAGAGGGATCGAGGATACACTCTTAAAAAAAGAGATATAATGTGCGTATCTAGTCTTCAATCTTCTAAATCGCATTTCCTTGTGCTTAACTCCATTGTGCTTTAACCGTCTTTAACTTCACCATTTCGTAGCTTCTTAATTCTTGTTTCCAAAATATGAGTTGGAACTCATTTCACTGTTGCCTCTCGTTTTAGTTTTACTTATTCTCCTTCTAGTATACTCGGCTTAAACATAACTGCGTACTCATGGTTCCATGCAAGCTTTCTAAAATTCACTAGTGAATCCCGGATCTCATTTACTCACTATTAGGTATTCCACACAGAAGAACTATCTCTTGAAAACAAACAAATGTCAACCATGTTGCCAAATGTACTTACTAAGGTGATTTTCGATAACTCATGCATAAGCGAAATGAACCATCCGCCTTAGTGGCGAACATTACTCGAGCGTATCAATAAATGTATCAGAGATTCTATGTAACTAAGCTTGGCATAACCCAAAGGGTTACACTAGACTTCGAGGGCATTATCGAGGCAAGTCAAGAGCCTAACTACCCTCTTTTCATACTTGAGAATGGTATCATTTCTGGACAACCACTCCATCCCTAGAATCAACCCATAGCCTAAAAACATAAGCATTACTTCTAAACTCAACACTTAGCATAGACATTCTCAAATCCAAACAAGTCATGAATAAATGAGCCGATTCCCCAACAGGATTTGAGACAAAAATGGGATCCTCAACTACGCTAGTACTAAGGTGTAGAGACTCAACTATCGAAGCAGAATTAAAAGGACGCGATGTTCAAAAACAAAGTTCCCACGGTATGATAGGAAATAAAAGCTAAACTTTTAAAAGAAACGTTACCACCTCTATTAGGTATGCTAGTAGTGAGAGAATACAATTGCACTCTCGACGATCTTGTCGTTTGCCCTTGTCCTTGTCCTATAATACTTAACTGCATGTTCCTTTTTACGTTACTAAAGATACTCTCTCTTGTCATGGGTTTTATTATTCTCTCACTTAGCCTCTTTCCTTTCACCTTTTTCCTCTTTCGTGGATTAAGCCATATCAACAAGTTTCTTGTCCTTAGGCTTGTGTTCTTTATCCTCGTTCTTATTATCCTTGTATAGTTTGTTGGCCGGTTTCTCGAAAGCTACCTCCATCACACTACAACACTACAAAGCTTGAAATAAGATTAGTAGCCCGTGTTATATAATAAGGTGATCCCAACCCCGTAGTTGTGGTAGCCTCCAGGACTACATCAAATATGAGGATCTTACCTCAACCAGCCCAATTGCCATGAAAGTGTTAGATGTATCCTTACTACCTCAATGGTTCAGCTCTTACTCGCAACGTTTTCTTCCTATGTCATACGGCCCCACATGATTGTAGATACCTATGCTGATCCCACCATGGGATGTATCAAGTCCCATGGTGGCGGCCCGACACAATTCTGGAATGCATAGGTTATACTACTGGTGCCCGATGCCCTGTTTGTCTGCTCCGAAGTGTGTGCGCGCCCGCACTCCGTTAGAACCCACACTGCTGCACGAACCGCCGTCGCTTTTGACCGCTTACAATCAGCCCAGTAATCGTGCCCCACCCTTCCTAGTTTCAAGGTAGCATGATACCTAATTGGGTTACTGCTGAAATGGGTCCACCGTTACTAGGGTTTTCTAGTCAAACATGTTAAGTGGTTAAGTGTCTGTATTAACCAAACCCCACCCATCAGTTTAATTAACATGTTGAATTGGTTAACTGTTTTAGCTAACTTAACCCTACCACACACTACGTTTGATTAGTTAAGTATTCATGTTAACTTAACCCCATCGCATATCATGTTATATTGGTTAAGCGTTCTCCCCTGTGTTAACTTAACCCTTGTCACACCTCACGTTAGATTGGTTAAGTGTATGTTAACTCAACCCACCCACTTATCTAGTTATGGTTGTTAAGTGTTACTCTCTTGTATTTACTTAACCCTACCACGCGTCATGTTATATTGGTTGAGTGTTATCAACCCATTCAAGTTGACTCAACACATCCACTAGTCATGTTATAGCGGTTAAGTGTTCTTTGCTTAACCCTACCCACTTGCCTAATTAACAAGTTATATTGGTTAAGTGTCATAAGCCTAGTCATATTACTTAACCCACCCACTGGTCTAATTAACATGTTATGTTGGTTAAGCTTTCTTAGTTTACTTAACCCTACCCACTGTTCTAATTAACATGTTATGTTGGTTAAGCATTCTTAGTTTACTTAACCCTACCCACTGGTCTAGTTAACATGTTATGTTGGTTAAGCGTTCTTAGTTAACTTAACCCTACCCACTGGTCTAATTAACATGTTATGTTGGTTAAGCGTTCTCAAGCGATCAAGTTCAAGTTTACTTAACCCACCCATTCATGTCATATCGGTTATGTGTCATTAGTCTAGTCATATTACTTAACCTTACCCTACTTAATAGATTTCATTAGCATTTATTATTTACTAATGCATCAAACTCTCACATTGGACTTATTTGCGGTCACTGGATATGTCAGGCGGTTCCGGGCAGAATTACACTGCAAACCCATTCCAACCTCGGGTTCAGGCATTCAATGCGCTAACCTCTCACATTAGACATATTGTTGCAGTCACTGGATATGCCGGGCAGTTCCGGGCAGAATTACACCACAACTCAGTCTAACCTCGTGTTAGGCATCATCACAACCTAATCTTTGCCTACGACATCTCACATTAGACTATTTTAATTGTGGTCACTAGATATGCCGGGCGGTTCCGGGCAGAATTACACCACAACTCCAGTCTAACCTCGTGTCAAAGGCATCCGTTAGATTGTTAATTACATATGTGTCGTATAGATCAAAATTCCAAACTTTACATATTAATAAACATATGCCAAAGTTCCAAATTACATGCCAATTTATATATGTACCCATTTCTAGTCAGTTTACATATGCCCAATTCTTGCCTATTTACATTTATGCCAAGTTTATGCAATTTTACCCATATCAAGTTCTAGCCAAAATTACATGTATCAAGTTTCATGCCCAAATAAACCCAAATCATGATTCATGATGTAGTTATCCCAAACTATAATCTTTTTATTACAATACATGACAGTTACCCAAGTTCATAATGCATGCCAATTATCAAGTTTACAATCGCTTTCATGTTCAAATTCCCAATTCTACTTATGCCCAATTAACATAAGCCTAATCTTTTGATTTAATTTACATAGGCCCGAACTCGTGATTTAATTTACATATGTTCAATTCATGCCATTTTACATATGTCAAGATTCTTGATTTACATGTTTAAAAAGTTATGCTCAATCTACATAGATCAAGTTTTATACCCAAAATTACAAGTATCAAGATCCATGTCAAATTACATATATCAATTCCAATTGCGCAATAACTATTATAATTACAATACACAAAATTACCCCATTTCATGTTAATAGTAAATTATCCCCAAACATCCAATTTTCATATTATTCCTTCAATTCCACCAAACACATATTTTCCACGAGGCAATATTCCAATGTTTCCCCCGTATACCATCTCACGTATATCGTAGTTTAGGCCTAGGTCCGAAATTGACCTAGGTTCATCAAATGAAAATAAATAGAGGAAGGTAGAAGTTGCAATAAAAACAAGACCAGAGATAAAGCGGCATAAAAACATCATCCCAGGCATAAAAAATAGATCTTGATAATAATATCAACATGAACCAATAGAATTGATTTACAACAAGCTGAATAGACCATAAACTTTCCATGAGAATAAAGATAGAAAAGTTCCCAAAATCAAGATCCAAGAAGAAACAAGAATAGACTTGAATCAAAAGTCCAATTTCACTTCATCACATGTCCATATTAAATTTAATTATTTTAATATGAAAATAACTAGAACTTATAGATCATGGGCAAGGAATTAAGAACTGAATTTTAGTTGTAGAACGTTGTAGTAATGTTGATTTATCTTGTTGTAGAGGATTTGTTCTTTGATTTGAATCGAGCTTGAATACTTAAGCTTTAATTTGTAGGCGGCGGCCATGGTTCAAGAGGTACATCAGCAGCATAACAGTGTAAGAATGATTTGTTGTGAATTAGGTTAAGCCTTAGGGTGTTTTTATAGGTGTAGGAACTATTTAGGGCCTTTAGATCAACCATAGAATCAATCCGAACTATTAAAACACGTCCCGGGCTTCAAAAATGGGTTTTGGGCCAAAACAGACCGACCAGGTCTACCTGAAAGGGGAGAAGTCGACCACATGGTCGACCTATAGGGGGTAGGTCGACCACCTAGTCGACTTGACCTCCAGTTCGACCCCCAGGTCGGCCTGCCTGGTTCTATGCTGTCTGAAATTTTCCGAATCTTCTACAGGCCATAACTTCTTCATCCAGACTCCAATTTACGAAAACTTGGGTTCGATTCCATGTAGAATTCCGAGACGAACCATTGGCGCAACCCGTTTCCCTTGACTCTCATTTTAAAAATTAATTATACCTTGATTTCTTGTTTCAACATGTTATTAAAATTCGGGTTGTTACATTCTCCCCTCCTTAAAGGATTTCTTCCCCGAAATCTTCAGGTTAAGAAGAATGTGTCCTACCATCCAATCATCCCTCTAATCAATCATCAATTACAGGCATCCATCGACCTTAAGAGATTACTAACGATGTATGAACATATGCAGAAAGTGTGTGTATATGTTCCTTATCTAATGCAAATGATCAGGCCTGATTGATCTTCATAATGCAAAATGTGTTTAATGCCATGAGTCCAACATGTATGCAAATAGCCCTAATCACATAAACACTATATGTGTGCACAAACATCCATCCATATGCAACATCTTCATGACAACACATTTTATTTCATCCATAAAAACACTCATGCATATGCAATATGAAAGGTGATAGAGCCGATCTAGTGTCTAATGTGCGTGTATATGCATCCACGAGCAACCATTAGCAACCACTTGCAACCATCAATCATAACATGTCTCAAACACATGTTTACACCCCAATTGTTCCTACCTAAAGATATAGTCGAATGATAGAAGCAAGTAAAAATTTTGTACCCATTATGCAATGTCAAAACTAGAAATCTACGTCATATATATACTGATTTGGAGAAGAACTCCCTAAGCACCAGCCTCAAAGACCGAAATCAACATCAGGCTGACACCCAAAGAATTACTCAACCTAACCAATATATATGATTCTAGGAAACTAAGCATGATGGACTCCTCTTAGGTCACAAGAAATCCCTTCCATAAACCAACCTGTATCCTATAAAACCCAAAAAGTTTAGTTAACCCAACGGACACCCTCAAGCCCCAACATGTATTACCAACAGATGAGTCATGCTCCCTATGGGGTTTCTAATAGAAATAGGATCGAGAATAGGACTGAGAGGATATACTTAAAAGATATCATGCAAGTAAGCTCTACAGGAAAAGAGTGATCGAGGATATACTCTTAAAAAAAGAGATATGATGCGCGTATCTACTCTTCAATTTTCTAAGTCGCATTTGCTTGAGCTTAACTCCATAGTGCTTTGACCGTCTTTGACTTCACAATTTTGTAGCTTCTTAATTTTGGTTTCCAAAATATGAGTTGGAACTCATTTCACTATTGCCTCTCATTTCACTTTTACTTATTCTCCTTCTAGTATACTCGGCTTAAACATAACTGCGTACTCATGGTTTCATGCAAGCTTTCCAAAACTCACTAGTGAATCCTGGATCTCGTTTACTCACTATAAGGTATTCCACGCAGAAGAACTATCTCTTGAAAACAAAAAAATGTCAAATATGTTGCCAAATGTACTTACTAAGGTGATTTTCTATAACTCATGCATAAGCGAATTGAACCATCCGCCTTAGTGGCGAACATTACTCGAGCGGATTAATAAATGTATCAAAGATTCTAGGTGACTAAGCTTGGCAGAACCCTAAGGGTTACACTAGACTTCAAGGGCATTACCGAGGCAGGACAAGAGACTAACTACCCTATATTCGTACTCGAGAATGGTATCATTTCCGGACAACCACTCCATCCCTAGAATCAACACATAGCCCAAAAACATAAGCATTACTTCTAAACTCAACACTTAGCATAGACATTCTCAAATCCAAACAAGTCATGAATAAATGAGCTGATTCCCCAACAGGATTTGAGACAAAAATGGGATCCTCTACTACGCTAGTACTAAGGTGCAGAGACTCAACTATCGAAGCAGAATTAAAAGGACACGATGTTCGAAAACAAAGATCCCACGGTATGATAGGAAAGAAAAGCTAAACTTTTAATAGAAACGTTACCACCTCTATTAGGTATGCTAGTAGTTAGAGCATACAATTGCCCTCTCGACGATCTTGTCCTTTTCCCTTGTCCTTGTCCTATAATACTTAACTACATGTCCCTTTTTACCATACTAAAGATACTCTCTCTTGTCATGGGTTTTATTATTCTCTCACTTGGCCTCTTTCCTTTCACCTTTTTCCTCTTTCGTGGATTAAGCCATATCAACAAGTTTCTCGTCCTTAGTCTTGTGTTCTTTATCCTCGTTCTTACTATCCTTGTATAGTTTATTGGCCGGTTTCTCGAAAGCTACCTCCATCAAACTACAACCCTACAAAGATTGAAATAAGATAAGTCGCAGATAGAACTACAACGGCTACAGATGGAGGTTGGGCACTTCTTTGCCCTCTGACTTGTGTCGTACACCTACAAAATTATGGCGAAAAAGAAAGAAGGAGGAGATTCGAAGAGAGAATCAAAATATAGTGCAATTGATTTGGGGAATATGCCTTTCCTAAAACAAAACTTTTCTTTAGAAAAATGCTTCTTTGTAAACGTTTTGAAAATAATTTCAGAAGGTTTTTAAAAGCTTTTGCCCAGTCTGGTAGCCTTCTGCTCTGATACCAAATGTAACTCCCCACATCCGTTAAGGTTACTCACAAAGGGGAATTCCTTAACTTCAATGGAGCATTATGGGTAATGGAACAGAAGTATTACAAGACAGACATATATAAAACAGCGGAAAGTAAAGTAGAAGTACTTCAAATCATTTATTAAATATAATTGTTTACAATAAAAGCCCATCAACTTCCAATTACCCAATTACATAGCTAAATTATCTGTCTTGCTCAAAAAAAAAGAAGAATAAAAATAAATTATGATATTCCCCAATAAAGCAAAGCAAGCCATAGCCAAGAGAAATCCAAGCCGTACATGGAAAAGCCTTGGAGCTTGGTAAGATCCGAACTAAGCTGTATTCCCACCCTGCGAACCTTGGGGGGGGGGGGGGGAACGGAAGAAAAAGTGGCGAAACAAAACGGGTCAGTCATAAAGACTGAGTAAGTCCTAGTGACTGTTAGCGTAAAAACAGGTAAAGATAACATGGCATGAATAAACTGAAAATAAACATAAGCATGATGACAAGATAAGCTACATGCACGATGTATCAAGTATAACATCCCATAATTCCTATCAAGAGTAGCATCACAAGGTTCCTACCTAGTATCACATCGCAAGGTTTCTATCAAGTATAACATCGCAATATTTCTAAGCTTCATTATTAAAATATTTCAGTGATATCTATTTACTCTGCACCACCTGACTAACATCTCACAAGTGTCTTACACAGAATGTTTCGTTTTCCTACTAGTGTTCCAACTAGTGTCATGTGTAACAAGGATTCTTACCCCCTACTAGTGTCCCAATTAGTAGCCCGTGTTATATAAGAAGGTGATCCCAACCCCGTAGTTGTGGTAGCCTCCAGGACTACATCTAATATGAGGATCTTACCTCAACCAGCCCAACTGCCATGAAAGTGTTAGATGTATCCTTACTAGCTCAATCGATCGGCTCTTACTCGCAATGTTTTCTTCCTGTGTCATAAGGCACAACATGATTGTAGATACCTATGCTGGTCCCACCATGGGGTGTATCAAGTCCCATGGTGGCGGCCCGACACAATTCTGGAATGCATAGGTTATACTACTGGTGCCCAGTGCCTTGTTTGTCTGCTCCGAAGTGTGTGCACGCCCGCACTCCGTTAGAACCCACACTGCTACACCAACCGCCGTCGCTTTTGACCGCTTACAATCAGCCCAGTAATCGTGCCCCCACCCCGCCTAGTTTCAGGGTACCATTATACCTAATTGTGTTAGTGCTGAAATGGGTCCCCCGTTACTAGGGTTTTCTAGTCAAACATGTTAAGTGGTTAAGTGTCTGTATTAACCTAACCAAACCCATCAGTTTAATTATAATGTTGAATTGGTTAAGTGTTTTAGCTAACTTAACCCTACCATACACTACGTTTGATTGGTCAAGTATTCATGCTAACTTAACCCCATCGCATATCATGTTTATATCGGTGAAGCGTTCTCCACTGTATTAACTTAACCCTTACCACACCTCACGTTACATTGGTTAAGTGTATATTAACTCAACCCACCCACTTATCATGTTACGGTGGTTAAGTGTTACACTCTTGTATTTAGTTAACCCTACCACGTGTCATGTTATATTAGTTGAGTGTTATCAACCCATTCAAGTTGACTCAACCCATCCACTAGTCATGTTATAACGGTTAAGTGTTCTTAACTTAACCCTACCCACTTGCCTAATTAACAGGTTATATTGGTTAAGTGTCATTAGCCTAATCATATTACTTAACCCACCCATTGGTCTAATTAACATGTTACGTTGGTTAAGCGTTCTTAGTTTACTTAACCCTACCCACTGGTCTAATTAACATGTTATGTTGGTTAAGCATTCTTAGTTTACTTAAACCTACCCACCGGTCTAATTAACATGTTATGTTGGTTAAGCGTTCTTAGTTTACTTAAACCTACCCACCGGTCTAATTAACATGTTATGTTGGTTAAGCGTTCTTAGTTTACTTAACCCAACCCACTGGTCTAATTAACATGTTATGTTGGATAAGCATTCTCAAGCGATCAAGTTCAGGTTTACTTAACCCACTCATTCATGTCATATCGGTTAAGTGGCATTAGTCTAGTCATATTACTTAACCTTACCCTACTTAACAGGTTTCATTAGCATTTATTATTTACTAATGCGTCAACCTCTCACATTGGACTTATTGCGGTCAATGGATATGCCGGGCGGTTCCGGGCAGAATTAGACCGCAAACCCATTCCAACCTCGGGGTTCAAGCATTCAATGCGCTAACCTCTCACATTAGACATATTGTTGCGGTCACTGGATATGGCGGGCGGGTTCGGGCAGGATTACACCACAACTCAGTCTAACCTCATGTTAGGCATCATCACAACCTAATCTTTTCCTACGACCTCTCACATTTGCATATTTTTGTTGCGGTTACTGGATATGCGGGCGGTTCCGGGCAGAATTAAACCACAACTCAAGTCTTACCTCGTGTCAAAGGCATCCGTTAGATTGTTAATTACATATGTGTCGTATAAATCAAATTCCCAACTTTACATATTAATAAACATACGCCAAAGTTCCAAATTACATGCCAATTTATATATGTACCAATTTCTAGTCAGTTTACATATGCCCAATTCTTTCCAATTTACATGTATGCCAAGTTTATGCCATTTTACCCATATCAAGTTCTAGCCAAAATTACATGTATCAAGTTTCTATGCCCAAATAAACCCAAATCATGATTCATGATGTAGTTATCCCAAACTATAATCTTTTTATTACAATATATGCAGTTACCCAAGTTCATAATGAATGCCAATTATAAGGTTTACAATCGCTTTCATGTTCAAATTCCCAATTCTAATTATGCCCAATTAACATAATCCTAATCTTTTGATTTAATTTACATAGGCCCGAACTCGTGATTTAATTTACATATGTTCAATTCATGCCGCTTTACGTATGTCAAGATTCATGATTTACATGTTTACAAATCTATGCTCAATTTACATAAATCAAGTTTTATACCCAAAATTACATGTATCAAGATCCATGTCGAATTACATATATCAATTCCAATCGCGCAATAACTATTATAATGACAATACACAAAATTACCCCGTTTCATGTTAATGGTAAATTATCCCCAAACAACCAATTTTCATATTATGCCTTCAATTCCACCAAACACATATTTTCCACTATGCAATATTCCAATATTTCCCCCGTATACCATCGCACGTATATCGTAGTTTAGGCCTAGGTCCGAAATTGACCTAGGTTCATAAAAAGAAAATAAATAGAGGAAGGTAGAAGTTGCAATAAAAACAAGATCAGAGAGAAAGCGGCATAAAAACATCATCTCAGGCATGAAGAATAGATGTTGATAATAATATCAACATTAACTAAGAGAATTGATTTACAACAAGCTGAGTAGACCGTAAACTTGTTATGAGAATAAAGATAGAAAAGTTCCCAAAATCAAGATCCAAAACGAAACAAGAATAGACTTGAATCAAAAGTCCAATTTCACTTCATCACATGTCCATATTAAATTTAATTATTTTAATTTGAAAATAACTAGAACTTACAAATCGTGGGCAAGGAACTAAGAACTGAATTTTGTTGTAGAACATTGTAGTAATGTTGATTTATCTTGTTGTAGAGGCTTTGTTATTTGATTTTAATCGAGCTTGAATACTTAAGCTTTAATTTGTAGGCAACGACCATGGTTCAAGAGGTACATCAGCAGCATAACAGTGTAAGAATGATTTGTTTTGAATTAGGTTAAGTCTTAGGGTGTTTTTATAGGTGTAGGAACTATTTAGGGCCTTTAGATTAACACTAGAATCATTCCGGACCAACAAAACACGTCTCGGGCTTCAAAAATGGATTCTGGGCCAAAACAAGCCGACCAGGTCGACCTGAAAGGGGGGAGGTCGACCACATGGTCGACCTATTGGGGGTACGTCGACCCCCAGGTCGACCACCTGGTCGACCTGACCCCTAGGTCGACCTGCCTGGTTCTGTGCTGCCTGAAATTTGTTGAATCTTCTACAGGCCATAACTTCTTCATCTAGACTCCGATTTTCGAAAACTTGGGCTCGATTCCATATAGAATTCCAAGACGAACGCATTGGCGCAACCCGTTTCCCTTGATTCTCATTTTAAAAATTAATTATACCTTTATTTCTTGTTTCGACATGTTATTAAAATTCGGGTTGCTACAGTAAATTTGGTGACTTCTTCATGTTATGTAACATGCAAGTTGTTTAGATCTATATTTAGATTTATGTTTATTGAATCATGCAAGGCTGTTAATTCTACATATAGATCTAAGTTTATTGAATCATGCAAGTTGTTTAGATCCACATTTATATTTATGATTATTGAATCATGCAAGTTGTTACATTATGTGGTTATTATGTTGATGTAAACCAATCATGTAAAATTGGTAATTCATTCATGTTGTGTTACATGCAAATTATTAGGCCAAGACATGTATTATGTTTAGATTTACATTTAGATCTACGAAAATATGATCCAAAATTAAAGTTCATATTTTCATGCCTTGTTAAACTTGTGTAAGACCATATGCTTAAGATTCATGTTTGTTGGATCCAAGATAAAAGTTCATAATTACATGCCTTATTAAACTTGTATAATTTCATATGTTTAGGATTCATGATTATTAGATCCAAATTAAAATTTACCTTCACATATCTAGTTGAACTCGTGCAATTCCATATGCTCAAGGTTTATGTTCATTGGACCCAAAATAAAAGTTTACATTTACATGCCTAGTTGGATTTGGGTAATCTCATGTTAGTTGGGTCCAAAAATGCAAGTTCATTATATTATTCCACGTTTACATGACACATGTTTAGTTAGTTCCTTATATTTCATGTTGTGTGAATGGTACATGCTCCCTTATTTCCCCTTTTGTATATAATTTAGGCTAAGTTACGAGCCTAACATTCTATGTGAATTTTGCAAACGTACGACTGGGGTAACGTTGGGAAAACCTTAAATTCATATTAATGGCATAATTTGGCCCATAAATATATGAATGATTAGTGGCATAAAAATTGGTATAATTTATATACCTAAAATCAAGAACATGATTTAGAGTGAAATTGGGCATGACTTGAATAACAATAATTTACATATAAATATGAAAGGTAAATATGTAAATTTAGAAAAGACGAATATGCCTTACCCGAGGTTAGATTGAGTTACGGTGTAAGTCTGCCCGGAACGTCCCGGCACATCCAGCAACTGTAACAACATATATCTAATGTGAGAGGTTAGTCCATTAAGCCCAAAAGAACCCGGGTTAGACTGAGTTGCGGTGTAAAACTGCCCGGACCCGACCGACACATCCAGTGACCGCAACAATACCTGTCTAATGTGAGTGGTTGGTGCTTTAATGAATGGATTAAAGCTAAGTCAGGAATTGTAGGGTTAAGTTAATTAAGGCAACACTTAACCAATACAACATGTTAACTAAACTGATGGGTGGGGTTAGGTTAATTTGGACACTTAACCAATTTCACATATTGATTAGGAAACCCTAGTAACAGGGGCCCATTTTAGCAGTAACCCACATAGATGTATCATGGTACCCTGAACTAGGCAGGGTGGGGCACGATTACTGGGCTAATTATAAGCGGTCAAAACAACGGCGGGTGGTGCGTCAGTGTAGGTTCCGACGGAGTGCGGGCATGCACATACTCTAGAGTGGAAAAAGCAAGCACTAGGCATCAGTAGTTATATACTGTGCATCTTGAATTGTGTCGGATTGCCACCATAGGATTTGATACACCCCATGGTGGGGCCAGCACAGGCATCTACAATCAAGTGGGGGTGGAATGACATAAGTGGTAAGCATACATGTGTAGGAGCCAATCGATAAAAAGGGGATCATATATCTTGAACACATGGTGCTTGTTGAAACACTGGTACGGGGGTGCAGAGAAGTTGAAATGAGTGAGATAGCATATTCAGTCTTATTATCTTATTTCTAGGGTGTTGTCCTAGATTTAGTTTATTCAAGTCATAACCCTTTTCTTGTTTACATGCTAAATAATCACACGGACTTACCACACTCTTGTCTAACCCATTTTTCTTTCGTCTTCTTTTCTTCTGTCCCCCCCCCCCCTCCAGCTCCACAGGGAGGAACACCTCAGCTTAGTTCAAGCCTTTTGCAAGGCTTGAAGATAGTAGATGTATGGCTTGGAATTTCTCTTCTTGGGCTATGGCTTTGGATACACTCCTAATGGGGATTATGCTACTTTATTATCGTTTTATGCTTCTTTACGTTTTAATCAAGACAAAGTATTTTTATGTAATGATTTGGAAGTTGTTTTGAGACAGTTTGTTGTAATGACTTTGTTATGAACCACGTATGAAACAAATTTCGTTTTTCCGCTGCTTATATGTCTGTCTTGTAAATTATCTGTGTCTTTTACTTTCAATGCTCCACCAAAGTTAAGGCATTCCCTTTGTGAGTGACCTTAACGAAGGTGGGGTGTTTCACTTGGTATCATAGCAAAGGTTTACTGGATCAGATAAAAGTATTTGAAAACTATTTTTCAAAAAGAAGTTTAAAGAAGCATTTTTTTTTTCAAGAAAAAGTGTTGTGTTTATTTAAAAAGGCATAATCACCTAAGCCATATGCACTATCTTTCTATCCTTTGCTTTAAATCTTTCCTTTTTCATTTTAGCATGTTTGGGGATCTTAACCTTCCAGAGGGCGTGCCGGTACATGGCTAGTTCAGAAGGTACCTAGAGGCTAGGGCTAATATCGCAGGTGCATCAGGCGTTCCTCCTCCCCTGCAGCGGTTCCTCCTCCTCCTCCTCCACGTACAAATGCTTTCTCAAAAATATGTAGGGACTTTCGAGCCATGGGTGTAAAGAACTTCAATAGAAATGAATCCTTCGTGGAAGCTAGGAACTGGCTCAAAGAAACTGAGGATTTGTTTGTTATCTTCGAAGTGGACGATAGGCAGAAGATGCAGTTGGCCGTATGGTTGCTCAAAGACGAGGCTTCCTATTGGTGGGAAGTTACTAACGCTGAAAGACCAGTTGAAACTTGGATGGATTTCAGAATGAAGTTTGAAATGAAATTCCTCTCACAAGCTGAACGAAGCCTACAGATGGAGAAGTTCTTAGCTCTCAAACAGGGAAGTATGTCGGTCAAGGAATACGTTAACCAATTCAACCAGCTGGCTAGGTTCGGATTGGAGTTAGCGAACATTCCATATAAGAAGGCTCTCCATTTTGTTAAAGGATTGAATGAGCCACTACACAGTGTAGCTATGTCCCATATAACTATGGATGCGACTTATGAGAGACTGGTGGACAAGGCACTGTTACAAGAAGAAGATATGTTGGGCAAGAAAGAGACAAAGGTGGAAGTAACTCAAGATAAAAAGTGGAAGGATCACAGAGTAAGATGACAGATTCCAAGAAGGGCGGGAAGAACAACAAACCCCGTGAAAAGAGGGAGTGTAATTTCTATGGCATTCCTAGACATATTGTTAAGGAATGCAGAAAGAAGAAGAGGAATATGGGTGGTTATTTCCACTATGGCGAGACATGACACATGGCTAAGGACTGCCCAAGAAAGAAAGGGCAAGGGAAGAGGGATGGACCTTCTTCTAAAGGGAAAGTTCACGCTCTCACAACACCTTCGCAAGAACAAGGTAGAAATATTTCTGTTGAGAGTTAAGTTTATCTTTTTGATCATCCTGTTTGTACACTCTTTGATTCTGGCACATCACACTCATTTATATCTACTGCATTAGTTGAATCTCTACACCTAGACACCAGTATGATAGAGGATCCCTTGGTTGTTTCAAATCCAATCGGGGGTTCGGCTTATTTATCAATGATTTGTTTGGATTTGAAAATTTCTATACTAAGCGTTGGGTTTAGATGTAATGCCCATGTTTTGGGCTTCACGGGCTATAGGTTGATTCTAGGCATGGATTGGATATCCAGTAATGGTGTCATCCTCGATTGTGAAAAGGGAATGGTTAGACTAATGACTCGCCTCGGTAACACACTCAAAATTTCTTGTAATCCCTTGAACTCTGTTATGCTTAGCTCTCTAGAATCTCTTGATGCGTCTATTGAGAATTTGCAGTCTGTTAGAGTAGTCCGTGAATACTCGGATGTTTTTGAAGAGGTGAAGGGGTTACCTCCGAAGCGGGAGATAGACTTCCGCATATACCTCATGGATAATGCAAAACTCGTTGCTTTACCTGTTAGACACATGGCTCCTAGGGAGAGGAAAAAACTCAGCAAGCAAGTTAAGGAGTTGCTTGAGAAGGGGTTTATAAGGCGAAGTATTTCTAAATGGGGTGCTCCAATAGTATTCACAACCAAAGCAGATGGTTTGCTTCACCTATGCGTCGATTATAGGGAGCTAAACAAGCTGACCAAGAAGAATAGGCACCCAATTCCAAGAATAGATGACTTGTTCGATCAGCTTGTAAGAGCAATGGTTTTCTACCAACTAGATCTGGCTACCAGGTTTCATCAGCTAAGAGTGGCTGAAGACAGTATTGATAAGACCGCATTCAGAACCCCAGATGGCTTCTTCGAGTGGCTTGTCATGCCTTTCGGCTTAACAAACGCACCCGCTTATTTCGTTGACTTGATGAGCAGGGTGTTTAGGAAGTTCCTTAATAAGTTTGTGGTGGTCTTCGTGGACGACGTTTTGATTTTCTCGAAGAGTGAGGAAGAGCATGCTCAGCATTTAAAAGAAGTCATGGATACTCTTCGAGCACATCATTTGCAAGCCAAATTCTCCAAATTCCACTTCTGGAGAGAGGAAGTAAGGTTTCTTGGACATGTGGTGTCCAAGGAAGGCTTAGCTGTGAACCCCGCAAAAGTAGTTGCCGTGCAAGATTGGAAGGTTCTATGGAATGCAACCGAAGTCCAGAGATTTCTCGAGATAGTAGGCTTTACCGAAATTTCATAAAGACTTTGCGAAAATCTCAGCTCCACTTACAAGGTGGACGAAGAAGAACCTGACTTTCAATTGGGATTTGGATTGCGATATTGCTTTCCAACGTTTGAAGAGTGCTCTAACAACAGCCCTAGTTCTGACATTACTTGATGGAAGCAAGATGTTTACCGTATACACGGATGCATGTGGTACGAGACTAGGTGTTGTC
>JASFAX010007477.1:0-24189 GCA_030737875.1 Allium sativum
AAAATCAATTCTATAACCAATCTCTTTTGTTTATGATACTTGAAAACAAATCAACCTTTATCTTCCTTTTGGCATAAAAATCTTCAAAGCCTACCTTGTCATTTCTTTTGTTTGACATATAGCTATATTTCACCAAAAATCTCTTTTATTTTCATTATCCGGAAATTTTCATTTTCCAATATTATATTTAGCATAATCTAGTTTCAAATCTTATATGTGCCAAAATAACGTCGAATAACGTAATATAACGAAAAACTCTTATCCATTTAAATTTTTGCTTATGGAAATTATATTATATTTCCAAATGTATTTTCATTCCCAAACCATATAGTCTATTACTTTCTTTTCCCAAAACATAACTATTGAAACCGAACTATATCTTTCCATATTTGACGTATATCAAAATCCTCTTTTATTACTTTAAAAAAAAATATGGCAATAACTCACCAAAAATCTCCTTCCACTTCTTTTACCATCACAAACTAATATCATCTCTTGATAATAACGAAATCGTTCAAGTTGGGGTATTTTATTTACCTCTCAGACCTTGATCGACGACGTTCTTATCTCAAGATAGATAGAAGTTTGTAACTCAAAACACGATATCCATAATAACATTTATAAACAATTCGACAATCACACAAAATATTAATTTATTTCTACTAACGCTCATTAAATTTAAACAATTATTGGATAAACTATTTTTATTAAATAATAAATTAAATAACATTTCTAATCAAAACAGTTGATTAAGTCAACTTAAAAATACTGTTAACTTGCTAACCGGTTGCTTCCAATCCTCCTTATTTAATTAATATAATTAATATAATATAAACCTGCTTAATTGATCTCTTGCGCAATTATCTTAAAATATCAACCTTTCGGTAAATTTCAGTCTTTCTTTTCTTATAATGACATAAGAATAAATTATTTAATATATTTCTTTGTAAAATACGATCATAAATAAATAAATATATATATATATAAAACATCTATTTTAATTAACTTACGTAAATATAAACTTGAAACTTCGATTCGGTTATAGAATAATTTTATAACTTAAAACATCGTCAATTCGCCTAACCGCAAATCAACGTCTAAAAAATATAGATTAGGTCATTCACTGTCAACCACTTAATCAATACTGCTTATTGATTAAAACACAACGATCTTTGAATCTCAATTCAACGATCAACATCCATTCAAAAACCAATATCCAAATAGAATATAACGTTATTTAGGGTGAACAATTCATATATAAATAACAGGAAAAGTAGATAACATACTATTAATTTGAGGTATCCGGTTGGATACCCCCTACCTGTCCTTCCCTGCATCACAGCTTATAATATTATATTATAACAACATACAAAAATAATATTTTAACCAAATCATCCAATACGACGTTAATTTAAACTTCGACAACCATTAAACAATCAATAGGCATTCAAGGCATCCAATCACTCAATTTATATTGCTAACCATAAATTTAAGTTATATGAATTTAGCAAATCACAATATTTCAGAAAGCGTGAGAGTTAACTCACATTTTTGTTTTCGATTGACGGCTCGCACGGTTTCATATAATTTTAAACACGCGTTTAAAATTACATAAAATTCCAACAAGGTCCGACTTCTCCAAACCGGTTCTATTACGTTGCATCCGTTGATACGATTCCATCGACTCCAATTTCACACGATTTTGAATACGTATGGATAAGAGATAATGATTACAAGTTTGAACAGTTATAATAAACAAACTGTAATTATTTAAATTATTTACTACCTTAATTACTCTTTACCCAATGACTAACGGCTTGCTAACCCATCTTCAAATTTTTCCTTCTAAGAACAACTGATGTTCCCTTTTTCCTACTTTTCTTTTCTTCTCATCGTTTGTATCTTCTTCCCCTTACATCCACGTCGCTTCTTCCCAACATTTTTCCTTCCTTTATTATTACCTTAGGCCCATTTTCGCCAACTATATACAGTATGCCTTTAAGAATTCACACCCTAATCCCCAAATACTTAACTGTCATTTCCTGATGCATCCCACGCTAAAACGCATCACACCCATGCATAGATAAACCTCTCGGCCCTCTTCTTTCTTTTCATTTTTTTATATATGGAGGTCCAAGGCCCTTTACATTTTTTCTTTAATAATAATAGCCTAGGCCCAAAAGCCCATAGCCTTCAGCCCACACACTTCCCATTTTCTCCTCCCCACATCGTTTAGCTCCTGCTGCCTTTTTCTTCTCCCCACAAATAGTTCACGCACCGTACCTCACACCAACGTCCCCAGCCCTACTTCACCCTTTCTTCTTCTACCCTGGCCCAGCTTCAGGGCAAGGCAGGCCAGGCGGCCGCCTGGGGCAACCCACCGGACGGGGCAACGGAGGGGAGGAGGGAGTGGTGGATGGTTACCAGGATTTAAAGTTCTAAAAGGTATTGTAATAATTGTTTTCTGAGGCTGTATGTGGCGGAGTGGAAGCATGCATGAATTGCAACCCGTTGGTCTGGAGTTCGAATCCTGATGTGTGCATTGTTTTGTGTTTTCATTTATCAATTTCCCAATAGCCCCTCCAGCCAGAAGTTTTTTCATCAACCTTCCTTTTGGGCAGCTCAACAACTTTTTTAATCCACAGTTTCCCTTTACTTGCCTAGGGCAACCCAATCGTCTGCACCAGCCCTGTCTACCACAAATATGTGTGCTACAGGTCAGCTCTTCCATCCCTCACTGCATTCGTTCCAACCATTAACCCAACGTCCTCTCGGTCCACTCGCATGCTTTCCCCGAAGCTCCGTTCCCCAGCCTCCAGAGGCCATCATCGTGACAGTGCATCACCCTTAATCATCGAGTTTCTACCAAAGTCTACATGCCTTGTTTAACTGAACATAGCCACGACAGTCGTACCCCTTGCTTCCCTCTTGAACTCCGACACTACCAGTCCTACAGCCTCTCGCGTTGGTCTCCCTAGCTCCGCCAATGACCATTACTGAATGGATACAAGGAAAACGGAAACTCCTCGCGTTGGCAGAAAATTCGAAGTGGTTTTGTTTTTGTTCGTAAATTTGTTCCAGAGAAAAGTGATCGACTTTTATGATTTTCAAAAGCATCAACTCTAATTTTGTTTTCTGGGTGTTTTGGAAATGAGGAAATAAGTCACAGGTTGGTTTGTTTATAGTTTATACGGTATGTTTAATGAAGAAGGAGAAACTAAGGTGGAGGCTGCATATATAACTCTTCTTCAACATATCCATGCAAAAATGCATTGTTTATGTCTAATTGATGAAGCTCCCAATTTTTTGCAGCAGCCAAGGCTATAAGAATACGAACAATAGTAAATTTTGCTACTGGACTGAATGTATACTTAAAATCTTTACCTTTAACTTGTTTATCACCTCTTGCCACCACTCTTGCTTTGCACTTGTTAAGACTTCCATCTGGATTGAATTTGGCTTTGAATACCCACTTGCTTCCAATAGCAGTTTTATTTAAAGGAAGAGTAGTAATCTCCCAAGTATTATTATTTTCAATGGCCTGTAATTCTTTCTCCATAGCTTCAACCCATTTAGGATCATTTTTAGCTTGTGCATATGAACTTGGCTCATGAACAAATAAAGCATTTGTCAAACTGCTAATATATTCTGAACCTAGATGATTCAGATTTGAATTGGAAAGAAATTGTTGAACAAACGAACATGTAGTAGGAGGTTTAATATGCTTGTCAAAGATGAATTGATCAAATTTTTAGGTAGTTGAGTAACACGAGTAGATTTTCTAATTGGTATGGATGTAGTTGGAGATGTGGTCTGTTGTGGAGAGGAACTAGATGAAGAGGAAACAAATTGATTACGAGAGGAAGGAGACATTTCAGGAAAAGAAGGAATGTTTTGAAAATCATCTATTGATGGCTGAGTAATAATTGGGCTTGAAATGTTATGAATAGAATCAGGAGAAATAGCAGGATTAACAAGAGGTAAAACATGATTTTGATCTGAATTTGCAGAAACAGGTAATGAAGAATGGAAAGGAAAAATATTTTCCTTAAAAATAACATCTCTTCTCAATAAAACTTTGTGATTCTCCAAATCATAGAGTTTATATCCTTTTTGAGCATAAGGATATCCAATAAATATGCATCTTTTTGATCTAGAAGCCATTTTGCCTGCAGTCTTAACAACTGGATAAGCTAAACACCCCATAACACGCAAATGTGAATAGTCTGGAACCTTGTTCATGAAGACCTCATATGGAGTTTTCCAATTAAGAATAGAAGAAGGCATAAGATTTATCAAATAAGTTGCTGTAAGAAAACAATCTCCCCAAAACTTACTAGGCAAATTAGCATGTAATTTTAAAGCCCTAGCAGTTTCAGCCAAATGCTTGTGTTTACGTTCTACCCTCCCATTTTGTTGTGGTGTTCCTACAATACTTTTCTGATGAATAAGTCCCTTTGATGCAAACAGTAGTGTGCAAAATTGTTGAACAATTTCAGTCCCATTATCTGATCTAATGATTTTAACATATTTCTGAAATTGAGTTTCTACATATGCTAAGAATTCAGTTATAACTTGAGGAACTTGATCTTTATGATGAAGTAAATAAATCCATGTAGCTCTTGAATGATCATCTAAAATAGTTAAAAAAATATCTTGCACCGGTTGTAGAAGGAATTTGATATGGCCCCCATAAATCAATGTGAAACTTGATACAGGAAAATGTAATCTATGATGTTTTGCACAAATACATGCTTCACAATGGAAATTATTATTAATCTGAAATGAAGATGAAAAAGGTACATGTTTCAGTTTGCCTACAGAGGCATGACCAAGTCTAGCGTGAAAGAGGTCAAATGAATTTGTTGTATTAGAAGCAAGAACAACTGGAAAATGATCAGAAACAACATTATTTGACAGAACAAAAACAGAAGGTAAGTATTTAACAAATCTATACAAACCCCCTTGTCTCAAACCAACAGCCTTCACTTGATTAGTTGTAAGGTCCTGAAAAGAACAAGAGTTTTGTTCAAATTTGGCAACTAAATTGTTTTGATCTAATAACCTTCCAACAGATAAAAGGTTATGTTTAAAATCTGGTACATAGAAAACATTCTTAAGAATGATATGAGGATTGATAGAAATGATGCCAATAGTAGAAACAGTTTTTAGAGAACCATCAGGAAGAACAATTTGTATAGGCTATTTAAGATTGTGAGTTTTGTCAAACATGTTTATGTCAAAAGCCATATGATCACTAGCTCCTGTATCAATTATCGATGTATAAAGACTAGCATGTTCAACTGAAAAATTCACATTAAATGCAAATACAATACCTGCAAAGTTTACTGCAGCATTATAACCATCAGATGAGGAAGTCCCATGATTTGTTTGCACCATCTTGACAAATTCCTTGAACAGATTAGAAAACATCAGAGAATTGGCTGAAGTTGAACTGTTAGAAGGATCAATATTGCTTTCTAAAGGAGAAATGGGAGGTGCGGATCCAAGAATTCCAGAGGCAGCAGAATTTTCTTGCACATTTCCAGCAAATCTTTGATGTTTCTGATTTGTTTTACCTTTCCACCAATCAGGATAACCAACAATTTTGAAGCATTGATCCTTGGAATGCCCTTTTGTTTTGCAATGATCACAGAACTTATCAAGCTTAGCCTTCTTATAATCTTTCTTTTGGAATGATGAACTAAAATTGTGGGAATCTTGACCATTTTTTGCAGAGAATAGAGCACTTACTTCAGTTGTCTGAATAGCAATGTTAAGAGAATTTTGCCTTTCAATTTGCTGTAACATATGATAAGCCCTATTTACATTTGGTAAAGGGTCCATACTGAGGAGATTAATCTTGGCTTGATCATAAGATTTGTTTAGTCCAAATATAAATTGAATAAGTTTTCTCAGTTGATCAGCTTCAAAAAATTTCTTGAGTAAACCACAAGAACAGTGAATAATCGCTCCACAAGTACAATCAGGATAAGGTTCAATAATTTGTAGTTGATCCCAAACTTGCTTAAGATTCGAATAGTAAGAAGCAATACTATCATCATTCTGCTGGATATTCATCATTTTTTTATGAATTTCATAGATCTGAGGAGCATTAGAATGTCCATACCTTTCTTGAATCTCGATCCAAAGCTGTATGGCCGAAGAATTGAAGATGAAGCTCTATGAAATTTTCTTCTCCATTGAACAAAGAATCCAAGCTGTCACCATATAGTCATTTCAAACCCACTTCTGCAAATCTGGAGATCCATCAGCAGGTCGAAGAATAGATCCATCAACGAATCCGAACTTATTCTTTGCTCCAAGAGCTAATCGAACACTACGGCTCCAATTCAGATAATTGTCCCCATCGAAGATGATTTGACCTAGTTGAGAATTAGGGTTATCGCCATGAGATAAGAAATATGGATCGTTGTAACTAACAGCAGAATTCGTAAGATTTTTCGGATTAGAAGTCGAGATTTCACTCGATTGAGGCATGATGATTTAGGGTTTAGATCTGAAGAAATTTTCGCATGGCTCTGATACCATGAAACGAGAAACTGGAAGAAGAAATTAAATGTTTCCTCTCACTTCGAAAAATACACAGTCAACCAGTTTTATGTACAGAAATGAACAAAATATTGAATTACCCTAAAGCAACGTTACACACAGCCGAAACTAATATAACTACTAAAACTACATTATTAACAGCAAACTGTATATAGAAAATATTCTAGTCTTCATACTCTACAATATTAGAAGAGAAATTTAATCTGGTGAGATGAAACTCTTAACTATATTAAGCCAAACTACTCGTTAGAGTTAGAATATTTCAATTCTTTTTTATTTTTCCTACTAAATCCTCATTTTTATTAGTTTATGTAATTCGACTCATAACTATTAAACCTGACTTAAATCACACTTCAATTCAATCCATACCACACCTCATCGGGTATGGACTGAATTTCTTTTAATCCATGATTATATTGGTCGAACGAAAGTCTACCTGATCCAACCGACCTTTTTTGGTCCTAATTACAACATCCTGAGAAAAAACATATAATTAAATAATGTTTTATTGGTTATCTTCTTATATCACTTTATTCATATGTCAGTATAAATTGATAGTTGTGATTAATAATGAAATATACATCCACGTTCGACCTCAAAAAATATAGTCATGTTTACTCCGACAACACTTTAATCTTTAGTTGAGGATATTATAGCGTTGAACCCTTGATTAGGTTCTTCTGCTCAGGTTATTTGTTACATTGAAGGAGTTTAGTATATAGTCCCACACAATCGATTATTTGTTTTATTTCTCATATAAATAATTTTACCAGATAACAGATAATCGGCAATGAGGAAGTTGCAAGTGTTTGGTTTCATACACTATCATCTGTACAGTGATGATGAAAGCATCTCCTGAGCTCTTCATAACCCCTTTTATTTCACTTTGAAACATGTATATTTGCTTCTAAAAGGTCGTGCAAACAAATATAATAAAGCCTAACACACAATGGTATTCATGGAACACGAATAAACATACAGTTAATTAATTAATATCATGTATGAAGTTGTTTTTACATCACATTTTCTTCTTGTTGATCAACTGGCATCGTTCACAAAATTAGGTAACTGCTCATTACCATGGTCTTAGTTCATTGATGTATAAAATAGGCATATTGGACCCCAATCACTGTTATTACAACGCTCGACTAATCGCGACTAGTCGGCGACCAATTGATTAGTCGACATTAGAGAATCGACTGAACGAGTCGACTTGCCATTAGTCGAGCTCGTATCATAAATCACGAAGTCGAAATCATGAAGTCGAAGCCTTAAATCACGAAGTCGACCCCAAATCACGTAATTGGAGTTGAGTATGAAGTCGAACCATGACGGCAACGATTGAAAAAAAACTGCAATTATCTATCTATATTTATAACACGAAATGGTAGACTTGCAATTATCCATTATTAACAAACATAATACACTGCAAGTCAAATACGAAGTGGTATATAAATGTTTTATAAACTGCAACTATCTATTAATACACTGTAAAGATGCATATATTTATTTATTTATATACTGCAATTATGTATTAATATATAAATATATATTTTTATTTAATCGACTAGTCTACGATTAGTCTATGACTAGTCCGACTAGTCGACTAGTTGGACCTCTATCGACTCGACTTGCCGCCATAATAACCTTGACCCCAATTACAATTTATTGCAAAGTTTTGAGTAATATTCTAAGAAATAATTAATGTAACAGGATGATACACTCAAGTATACTTGGCCAAACTACCATTTATAGTTAGAATATTTTGATTCTTTTTACTAAACCCTCATTTTTATTAGTTTTTGTAACTAACTGGTTCCCATTAAACCCAACCTAAATCATACTTCAACTCAACCTATACCACACATCATATTGGACCGGGCATGGATTGAATTATTTTTAACCTGTGGTTATACTGATCGAATGAAAATATTTAGCCTGACCAACCCAACCTGACCTCTTGCAGTCCTAATTACATCATCCTAAGAAAAACCATATATTCAAATAATGTTTTATTAGTTATCTTTTTATATCACTCTGCTCATATGTCAGTATATATTGCTAGTTATGATTAATAATGAAATATCCATCCACATTCAACCTTAAAAAACATAGTTATGTTTACTCCGGCAACGCTTTACTCTTTAATCGAGGACATTATGTGGCATTGAATCCTTGATCAGGCTTCTCTGCTCAGATTATTTGCTAGCTTGAGGGAGTTTAGTACACAGTCCCACACCATCACTTATTTGTTTTATTTCCCGTATAAATAATTTTTCCATACAACAGCATATGGGGAATGAGGAAGTTCCAAGTGTTTGGTTTCAAACACTGTCATCTGTATTATGATGACAGAACCACCTCCTGAGCTCTTTTTTCCCCTTATATTTTACTTTGAAACATGTACACTTGCTTCTAAAAGGTCGTTGTAGCACACAATGATTTTCAGGGGACACTATTAAGTATGCAGTTAGGTTGTATTGCCAGACAAACCCCTGTTAATTAAGTGATATCATATATACAATTGTTTTTTCCCCTAATATTTTACTTTGAAACATCTACACTTGCTTCTAAAAGGTCGTTGTGACACACAGTGACTTTCAGGGGACACTATTGAGCATGCAGTTAGGTTGTATTGCCAGACAAACCCCTGTTAATTAAGTGATATCATATATACAATTGTTTTTACATCCCATTTTCTTCCTATTAATCAATTGGCACCCTATACAAAACTAGGTAACTTCTCACTACCATCATCTTAGTTCATCGATATACAAAATAGGTATATTGGAGGACAAGCTGGCTATATGATATACAACTTTTGGTTGGAAAAACGATACAGGATACTCAAACAAGCTTAATAACTTTGCTATTTTTTCAATATTCAACGTCCTCCGTTCATATTCCCAAAAATGAATCATTTTAAAAACATTAGTATTTTGTGTACAGCATTAGAATATTGGGCATCGTGAGGCATACATCATTACTAACCAAATTAGGTTTTCTCACAAGCAGAAAATGAACAAACAACCTTAAAATGAAATAAAAGCAGTATAAGATTATGGGCAAACACAAGATATACATCCACAAGCAATCTACGGATAATTACTAGAAAGCACATCCATAATTAAATTACTAGACTCATTTGTTTACGAAAAAGGAAGAGAAGTAACCTCGGTTGAGTATATACCCTTTCATATGATGCATCAAGAATGAATGATATTCGTAGCTTGATCAAATCATTGAGAAATCCCTAAGTGGAATAAAAGAATCAGCAAGTGTTCAGTCTATAATTGAAAACATACAAGTGGTTCATACTTTCATGATTTTAATATCACAAACAACTACACCATCTGAAAACACATCATAGTGAAAATTAAACATTCATTTGGTTGAGCAAATTAAATGAAATATTGTGCAAAGGAAATGTGAAAAAGGGCACACTCTTTTTTCTTTGGTTAATTGATAACATAATTTGGTACAGAAGAATGTAAGATCAATCCCAAATAATGGTGGATCATTTGTAGCCATAGTGACAATGGTTACATCAACTAACTACAATATTTCTCCAATCATTGGCTATGGTTGATATTGTTTCCGTGAAAAAAGACTAAATGAAAATATTCCTGAAATCGGTTGCATGACTAAATATAGTGAGCAGTAAAACAGCAAAATGAGAACTTACTTTGAACTAGTGACTTGAGGCCAGGACCAGTTTCCATTATGCAAGCCCAAAGACTGACAATAAATTACTTGGAAGATATAACGATTTGTGCCTTAAGTGGCAAATCTACAGAAACAAAAATTGTTCAAGTTGGTAATTCTGGTGAATGCAATAAATTGATGAGTGAGACTATTCACACTGCAGCAAACACTTACTTTAACACGGTTTTCAAACTTGAATAGGAAGAACAACCACAGGTAATCATCAAACATACTTTATTATTCACGTAAATATGAAAACTTACGTATGAGCTACTGCCCCAATTTTCATCAGATTTGAACAAAACTAACTAATTTACAACTTCACATATAAAAAACAGGCAGCTATACATAGGGATCAAGAAGAGACTTTGCAGTAAAAGAATATATAACATATATGCAATGAGCGTAGGCAAATTGATGACTGACAAAGGAAAATTAATAATGGATACCGTGCACATTGATAGAATCCATGTATTAATTATACTTCACAACGTTATTATAACAAAATCCGCTCTTACAAGTAGCATAACACAATCTAAAAGGAATAAACTAGAACCATTCAAAATTTGACATGACCGATTGATTAATTCATTCATACAATATAAGTAATAAGACATATTTTTACATGGGAAAATCTAAGTACTAGTGAGTCAGTGACTATGGGTTTATTCCTCAAATCAAATTATATTCAATAGATTTCAAGACAGTACAATCCAAAGTTTACATGTAAAAAAAGAGGCAGCTATTCACTGGGATCAGGAGGAAATTTTTTGCAGTAAAATAATATATTTCCAAAAGGCTCATGTTAGTAACATGTATTCAATGAGCAAATGTAAAGTCATAACTAACAAAGCAAAAGAGATATAACATATACAGCTCGGATTGATAAACCTACTTAATTTCTTCCACGTAAAGGTGATATATTATTAGTGCTTTCTATTTGGAGTGAATGAATGTCATTTAGGAAATTTTGGCTAAGTATTTGGCATGCATAGTGATCACTCTGACATTAGAAGTATCACTAAATTGGGTTACTTTCTTTCCCTTGCCTTCCTCCCAAAAATTATTTACTTTTGATCAAGCTAAAGTTTAAGAAATAGCATTGAAATTGTGATTTTCTCCCTACTTCTAAATAATCTTAAACCTACAGTTATCGGATATAATAATATTTTAATTTTTGAATTATATAAGATTATGTGTGATAAATCTTTTTGTTACACTAGTAATTGCCTAACTGCCAATTGTTTGTCTACTTTGTGGATAGATGTTTATCAGTTATACCAAGGGTAGCAAGCAACCCACGCTTTATGTATAGATCGACATTTTGTGTGCCAAATCCTTGAATATATTTACACCCAAAAAAAAGCATATTTGATGTCATCCAAGTAAAATTAGAGTTGTCAACACACACAAATTTATTGTAGATTTCGAGGGATATTCTAAAAGAGTTTTGATTAAAATCAGAGCGTTCAAAAAACAGTGAACTTATTGCGAGATTTTGAGTAATATTCTTAGAGAATTTTAATGTACTGGCATGAAACTCTTAACTACACTTAGCCATACTACTATTTAGAGTTAGAATATTTCAATTATTTTATACTAAATCCTCATTTTTATTAGTTTTTGTAACCGGCTCATTCCTATTAAACCCAACCTAAATCCCAATTCAACTCAACCTATACCACACATCATATTGGACAGGGTATGGTTGAAATAATTTTAATCCGTGATTAAACTGCTCAAACGAAAATATTTAGTCTGACCAACCCAACCTAACCTTTTGTAGTCCTAATTAATTCATCCTGGGAAAAACACACAATCAAATAATGTTTTATTAGTTATTTTCTTATATCGCTTTGCTCATATGTCAATATATATTGCAGTTATGATTAATAATGAAATATCCATCCACGTTAGACGTTAAAAAATCATAGTTATGTTTACTCCGGCAATGCTTTAATTGAGGACATTATGACATTGAATCCTTGATCAGGTTCCCCTGCACAGATTATTTGCTAGCTTGAGAGAGTTTAGTATATAGTCCACACCCTCGATTATTTGTTTTACTTCCCGTATAAATAATTTTACCATACAACAGTTCATGGGCAATGAGAAAGTTGCAAGTGTTTAGTTTCATAACACTGTCATCTGTACATTCCAGAAAAACCTTTTTTTTTTCTTTGAAACATGTACACTTGCTTCTAAAAGGTCATGTGTTGGTATTCACAGGACATGAATAAGCATGCAGTTAGGTCGTATTGCCAGAAAAATTCATGTTAATTAATCGATATCATGTATACAACTGACTTTATATCCCATTTTCTTCTTGTTGATCAATTGGCAACTCATGTTAATTAATCGATATCACGTATACAACTTTTTTAACATCCAATTTTCTTCTTATGGATCAATTGGCGTCGTATACGAAAAGGGATAAGTAGGTAACCTCTCATTACCATCATCTTAGTTCACTGATATATAAAATCGGCATATTGGAGGAAAAGCTGGCCATATGATATAGAACTTTTTGTTGAACAAAAGATACAGGATACACAAACAAGCCTGATACCTTTGCTATATTTTCAATATTCAATATCCTCTGTAATATTCCCCAGATGAATCGTTTTAAAAACATTAGTATTTTGTGTAGCATTAGAATACTGGACATCATGAGGCATGCATCATTGCACAACAAAACTAGGTTTTCCAACAAGTAGAAAATGAATCAACAACCTTAAAATGAAATAAAAGCAGTATAAGATTATGGGATAACAAGATATACATCCACAAGCAATCTAGAATAATTACTAGAAAGCACATCCACAATTAAATTACTTGACTCATTCATTTTCGAAAAAGGAAGAGGGAAGAGAAGTAACCTCGGTTGAGTATATACCCTTTCATATGATGCATCAAGAATGAATGGTGTTTGTCCCTTAATCAAATCATTGAGAAATCCCTAAGTGGAATAAAAGAATCAACAAGTGTTCAGTGCATAATTGAAAACATACAAGTGATTCATACTTTCATGATTTTAATATCACAAACCACTACACTATCTGAAAACACATCATAGTGAAGATTGGAAATTCAGTATTTGGTTGAGCAAATTTAATGAAATATTGTGCAAAGGAAATGTGAAAAAGGGCAGACACTTTTTTCTTTGGTAACATAATTTTCTACAGAAGAATGTAAGATCAATCTCAAATAATCGTGGATCATTTGTAGCTGTATCGACAATGGTTACATCAGGTAACTATAATATTTCTCCAATCACTGGCTATGGTTGACATAGTTTCTGTTGAAAAGACTAAAATGAAACTATTCCTGAAATCAGCTGCATGACTAGATATAGTGAGTAGTAAAACAGCAAAATGAGAAAACTTGCTTTAAACTAGTGACTTGAGGCCAGGACCAATTTCCCTTATGCAAGCCCAAAGACTGACAATAAATTACTTGGAAGATACGAAGGTTTGTGCCTTAAGTAGTAAATCTACAAAATCAAAAAATTGTTCAAGTTGGTAATTTCAGTGAATGCAATAAATTATGAGTGAGACTATTCACACCGCAGCAAACAGTTACTTTTACACAGGTTTTCAAACTTGAATAGTTACAACTTGTGTAGGAAGAATAACCACGGGTAATCATCAAACATACTTTATCATTCGCGTAAATATGAAAATTTATGAATGACCCACTGCCCCGATATTCATCAAATTTTAACAAACTAAACTAGATGATTTACAACTTTACATATAAAAAACTGGCAGCTATTCATAGGGATCAAGAGGACTCTTTGCAGTAAAAGAATATAATTTCAAAACGGTCATGTCAACAGCATATATGCAATGAGCATAGGCAAAGTGACGATTAACAAAGAAAAATAATAATAACGGATATCGTGCACATTCATAAAATCCATGTAATAATTATACTTCACAACATTATTATAAATGAGACACAAGCATCAACAAATTCCAAAATCTGCTCTTACAAGTAGCATATCACAATTTAACAGGAATAAACCACCCATAAACAATGACCACTCAAAATTTGACGTGACCAATTGATTAATTCATTCATATACCATAAAGGTCCGTTCTTTTTTTAACCAAAGGTAAATATGAAAAGGGTACGGAAAGAGGAAAGTTCACGAAAGAGAAATATGTTCTTTTTATGAAAGGAACAACACGAAAAGGGAGGCGATATGAAAGAAGAGGAAAAGGGGTATTAGAAGATAGGATGAGGGAGAGGTAATGGTTTGCGTTCGAGTCGCGTCCGATGCGTCTAACGTTAATGTTACCTTCCAACGGTTCATCGGAACATGACAGTTATAAGTGGTCCACGCATAAGCGGACGCCGATATTAACTGTAATGTTCAAAAACGAACATGTTTACATGGGAAAATCTAAGTACTAGTGATTGTGCGTTTAATTTTCAAATTAAATTATATTCAGTAGATTTCAAGACAGTACAATCAAAATTATAGAAGAAAAAAAAAACCTGGCAAAAGGCTCATGTTAATAACATGTATTCAATGAGCATATGTAAAGTGATGACTAACAAAGCAAAAGAGATATAACAGATATAGCTTGGATTGATAAACCTACTTAATTTTTTCCACGTAAAGGTGACATATTACTAGCGCTTTCTTTTCGGCGTGAATGAATGTGGTGGAGGCAAATTTGGCAAAGTAATTGGCATGTGTAGTGATCACTGTGACATAAGAAGTACCATTAAATTGGGTTACTTTCTTTTCCTTGCCTTGGTACCAATAATTATTTACTTTCGATCATGCTAAAGCTTAAGAAATAATATTGAAATTGTGATTTTTCTCTCTACTTTTAAATAATCTTAGGTCTATAGTTATAGGATATAATAATATTTTAATTTTTTAATTATATAAAATTATGTGGGATAAATCTTTTTAATACAGTAGTAACTGCCTAAATGCAAATTGTATGTCTACTTTGTGGATAAATATCTATCAATTATACCAAGGTAGCACACAACCCCATGCTTTATGGATAGATCAGACATTTTGTGTTCCAAATCCTTGAATATATTTACAAAAAACAAAAATCATATTTGATGTCACATCAAAACACACAAAATTTATTGTGGGTTTCGAGGGATAAGAGTTTTCACAATCAAGGAATTCAAAAAACAGCGAATTTATTGCGAGATTTTGAGTAATATTCTAAGACAATTTTAATGTAGTGGGATGAAACTCTTAACTATACTTAGCCAAACTACTATTTAGAGTTAGAATATTTTAATTCTTTTTACTAAATCCTCATTTTTATTAGTTTTTGTAACCGACTCATTCCTATTAAACCCAACCTAAATCACAGTTCAACTCAATCTATACCACACCTCATATTGGACCGGGTATGGATTGGATTACTTTTAACCCGTGGTCATACTGATTGAATGAAAATATTTAGTCTGACCAACCCAGCCTGACCTCTTGCAGTCCTAATTACATCATCCTGAGAAAAAACATATAATCATATAATGTTAAATTAGTTATTTTCTTATCTCACTCTACTCATATGTAAGTATATATTGCTAGTTTTGATTATTAATGAAATATCCATCCACATTCAGCCTTAAAAAATATAGTTGTGTTTGCTCCGGCAACGCTTTACTCTTTAATTGAGGACATTTTGGCATTGAATCCTTGATCAGACTTCTCTGCTCAGATTATTTGCTAGCTTGAGGGAGTTTAGTATACAGTCCCACACCATCAATTATTTGTTTTATCTCCTGTATAAATAATTTTGCCATACAATGGTGGGGCAATGAGGAAGTTGCAAGTGTTTGGTTTCATATACGGGCATCTGTATTATGATGACGGAAGCATCTCCAGAGCTCTTTTGACAAACCCCTGTTAATTAATTGATATCATATATAAAATTGTTTTTGCATCCCATTTTCTTCCTGCTAATCAATTGGCATTCTGTACAAAATCAGCTAACTTCTCATTACCATCATCTTAGTTCACTGATATACGAAATAGGCATATTGGAGGACAAGCTGGCCATATGATATATGGTCTAACAAAAGATACAGGATACTCTAACAAGTCTAATATACTTTTGCTATATTTTCAACATTAAATGTCCTCCGAAATATTCCCAAAATGAATCATTTTAAAAACATTAGTATTTTGTGTGTAGCATTAGAATATTGGGCATCGTGAGGCATACATCATTACATAACCAAATTAGGATTCCAACAAGTAGAAAATGAATTAACAACCTTAAAATGGAATAAAAGCAGTATAAGATTGCGGGCAAACACAAGATACACATCCACAAGCAATCTACGACTAAATACTAGAATGCACATCCATAATTAAATTACTTGACTCGTTCATTTACAAAAAAGGAAGAGAAGCAACCTTGGTTGAGTATATACCCTTTCATATGATGCATCAAGAATGAATGATATTCGTAGCTTCATCAAACCATTGAGAAACCCTAAGTAGAATAAAAGAATTAGCAAGTGTTCAGTCCATAATTGAGAACATACAAGTGGTTCATACCTTCATGATTTTAATATCACAAACCACTGCACTATCTGAAAACACATTATGGTGTAAATTAGGATTGTTATGATAACAATAAATTTATCATTATCAGTCGATCGGTAACCATTTTTGATTGAAGTTGGTATACCAATTAAAACGATATGATAACATTAAATTTACCATTTTCTACAGTAAATTATACGAATAATTATCGGTAACGTTTTTTTAGTACAAGCGGTAACAGTAATTTTACCAATCAAATTAAAACATATGTATATCTATCTGATATGCTTCATTACATGCATTTAGAACCAAATTAATGGTTAAATTTAGTTCAATAATCAGATGGAAAGCATGGTAATCATTTTTGATTGAAATCGGTATATCAATTAAAACGGCATGGTAACAGTAAATTTACTATTTTTCTACCATAAATTATTAGTAATGTTTATAACGGGAAAACATATGTATATTTTACTGATATGCTTCATTAAATGCATTTAAAACCAAACAAAAGATTAAATATAATTCAATAATCAAATGGAATAATTCAAAGTACACTTCTTTTTTCTTCATTTATGTCTTTTATTAACTAACACTGCATATATATAGTACAATAAAGATGCATTGTGTAAAAAAACATGTTAAAGTACAAATTTTGATACAAAACGGTAATTTACCATTACTAGTGTAACGGTTACCAGATTGTCGATATACCATTTCGGTATACCAGTCGATTGGTAACGACAACGGTAAGCAATTTTGATTTACCAATAAAAATAATGCGATAACGGTATTTGCCAAATGGTAACGATAACCATTATCATAACAGTCCCAGTGAAAATTGAAAATTCAGTATTTGGTTAAGCAAATTTAATGAAATATTGTGCGAAGGAAATGTGAAAAAGGGCACACGTTTTTCTTTAGTTAATTGATTACCATAATTTTGTACAGATGAATGTAAGATCAATCTCAAATAATTGTGGATCATTTGTAGCCACAGCGACAACAGATACATCAATTAACTAGGATATTTCTCCAATCATTAGCTATGGTTGATATAGTTTATGTGAATAGGTCTAAATTGAAAATATTCCCGAAATCAGTTAGATGACTAAATATAGTTAGTAGTAAAACAGCAAAATGAGGGCACATATGATGAACTATTGACTTGAGGCCAGGACATTTCCATTATGCAAGCCCAAAGAACAACATAAATTAACTGGAAGATATAACGATTCATGCCTCAAGTGGTAAACTACAGACACAAAAAATTGTTCAAGTTGGTAATCTAGTGAAAGCAATAAATTGACGAATAAATTGACGAATAAATTGACGAGTGAGATTATTCACACCGCAGCAAACACTTGCTTTTACACAGGCTTTCAATCTTGAGCAGTTACAATTTGAGTAGGAAGAATAACCGCCGGTAATCCTAAAAGGTAATCCTCAAACATTCTTTATTACTTGCGTAAATATGAAAATCTACATATTAGCCACTTCCCCTATTTTCATCAGATTTCAACAAAGTAGACTAGATAATTTTGCACTTTTACACATATGAAACTGGTAGTTATTCATAGGGATCAAGAAGAACCTCTTTGCAGTAAAGGAATATAATTTCAAAAGGATCATGTCAATAGCATATATGTAATGAGCATAGTTAAAGTGACGATTGACAAAGAAAAATAACTGATATTGTGCGCATTGATAAATTTATGTAATAAGTATACTTCACAATATTATCTTACATGAGACGAGCATAAACAAATTTTGCTCTTATAAGTAGCATAACACGGTTTAATAGGAATAAACCACTCATAAACTAGAACCATTCCAATTTTGATGTAACAAATTGCTTAATTCACTTATACACTTTCAGTAATAAGCCATGTTTTAACATGGGAAAATCTAAGTATCAGTGATTGCGTGTTTATTTTTCAAATCAAATTATATTCAGTAAATTTCAAGGCAGTACACTCGAAAGTTCACATGTACAAAAATTGTCAGCTATTCACTAGGATCAGGAGAATTCTTCTTGCAGTATAAGTTCAAAAGGCTCATGTTAATAACATGTACTCAATGAGCATAAACAAATATAGCTTGGATTGATAAGCCTATGTAATTACTTCACAGCATTGTTTTTAATGAGAAAGAAGCATAAACAGATTTCGCTCTTATGAGTACCATAGCGCAATATGACAGGAATATACCGCTAATAACATCAAATTTCAGGGGAGAAGTTATAATGATTCAAATTAAGATGTAACCAATAGCTTAATTTATTTACACACTGAGTAGTACGCCATATTTTATCTCATAATTACATTCAAATGACACAATCCTGCTTATTGCCATGTGAAACATGTGATCTAATGATAACAAACATAAAAAAAAAAAAAAAAAAAAAAAAAAAAAAAAAAAAAGGCAAATCAAATAAAAAGGTTTGCAATCAAGTAATTACTAATTTCAGTTATCCTTCATAAAGCAACAAGTCAAGTTGTACATCATTTAACCTATGAATTCAAATATGGCTTGAAAAGCTTTTTTAACTCTTTTTTCCTCCTTATGGTCTTAAAATTGAATTGAAGGTGAAGCCTAAAGAAATTTTATACATGGCTACAGGAAGTCAAGTTTTGAGCTGGAAAAAACTATACCATTATCACAAAATTTCAAGCACCAACCTAAGAGGTTACTCCTCCACAGAGAGAAAATCCTCCGCTGTACCAACTGAGCAACAACCACAAAACTGCACGACCGATCAGATTTTGGGATTTTACACTACTTCTATGCCGATTACATAGAAAATAAGCAACAAGTAGTTACTAATTTCAGTTATCCTTCATAAAGCAATAAGTCAACTTGTACATCATTTAACCTATGAATTCAAATATGGCTTGAAAAGCTTTTTAACTCTCTTTTCCTCCTTATGGTCTTAAAATTGAATTGAAGGTGAAGCCTAAAGAAATTTTATACATGGCTACAGGAAGTCAAGTTTTTGAGCTGGAAAAAACTATAATACCTTTATCACAAAAATTTCAAGCACCAACCTAAGAGGTTACTCCTCCACAGAGAGAAAATCCTCCACTGTACCAACTGAGCAACAACCACAAAACTGCACGACCGATCAGATTTTGGGTTTTTACACTACTACTTTGCCGATTACATAGAAAATCAGCGACCACATCATATACCTCTCACAGTAGCGCTTGAGAAATTTCTGTACATATTATATATAGTTCACAACATTATTTAAAAATTATAAACCTTAAAGATCCTAAAGTAAGGTTGATGTTACAGGTATTGTAACAAAATTTAACATGGAAAACAGCCTATAACACGAAATTCAATAGAAGTAAAAAGATGATGACTGATCAGTACTGATAAAGCAACCTGAGCATTGAGTAATGATATCTTCATGGTTACAAGTAACATGCGAATGGGTGGTAAAAAATGAAAATCAGAATAAATGACAGAGCGGTTCATATTAAGATTTCAAATCAAAATTTCTCAGTAGAAAAAAAGTGTAAAAATAAATCCGACTTGCCGGATTCGAACCAGCGACCTAAGGATCTACCTGTTATATAACTACAGTCCTCCGCTCTACCAACTGAGCTAAAGTCGGTTTTGAAATAATCTACTATTTCTTTCTTGTTCAGCGGAAGAATCAACTAACATCCTCCTCCATTAATCTATGAATATATGTTAACCAATACAGCAAATTTTATTCATACACTGTAAATTACTATACATAAACTGAAAAATTAGTTAAAATCACATACACCATTTTTTACTTAACATGTATCAGTATCGTATATATTAAAAAATTGCAATCGTTTTGGAATAAAATAAAACAATAGTCTTATTTCATGCATCAATCAAATTAAGGTTTTCGATTTCCATAAATGCACTTTTGTAAATTTCTATTTACAAATTTGAATATCTAAAATAGAATTCAGATTTATTTACTTATTTATATAAAGCAAATCAAATTAAATTTTGATAGTAAAATTTAAATTTTGGTGTTAAATTTACTTGGTTTAGAATAAGTAAGAGTTAAAGGATAATTTACTGCACAAAGAATCACAATATTGATGCTTTAGTATAAATCTACCTTAACTAATGATGCTATAATATTGATTATTATTTTTCATCAAACGGGATGTTTCTGTCTAATATTTTATTAGTGTTTCGCTAAAAGCACCCAAAAATATGCTTACTAACACTATGTAAACCTTTAACCAAGTTTAATAAATAAACATGCTACTTGGTACCACTTCTATTTCTGCAATAGGTAATTAATCTTCAAAGATTTCATCTTAAACATTTTGGGTTAAGGTCAAACATGTAAAACATTAAAATCCAAAATCTTTTTCACAAAATTGATTAAATTTCCATTTTTAAGTACTAATCCATGGAGGAAGAGGGCTATTCTTAGGAGGAAGGTAAACGTAAAAAGATGGAAAACTGAAAGTTTTTTTTTTTCAGGTTGGTAGAGAGAATACTGAGAACTATGCCTTTGTTTGAAGGTCCCGACTGACTTTCTCATTACTGGGGGATTACTGAGTACCGTGGTTTGTGGCTTTTTGCTGAAAACGAAGACGAACCATAATCAGGGTTTATGTACTTTGGGTGTTATGTAATTATACATGTGCTCTTTAGAAATGGCAGCAGGAAGCTGCTTCTAGCAACACACTTTTATTAATTTGCCAACTAATATAAGCGGATAGCAATTTAATGAACATTCTTACAGCATCGATCTCGATTAATCTATAAGGGAGTAAAATTAGTTTCAATCTTACATGGTTATCAATTAAATAAATCAAAAGCATCACACAGCAAAACAAAATTTGTGACAAAAATGAGTTTGGAGATTACCGATCACCCTATTAGCTAACGCACTTTTAGCATTAGGCGCCATGGTCTTCGCGTTTCACAAAAGATGGCACAATCCTGACTTTGTGATTTTTCTATAATCGGATGTTAATAATCAAATTAGAAGAACGGAAAGTAGATCAAAATCTAGGGCAAGGAATTCGATCTAGTCCTCCGATACTTTTCGGTTTCCGCGGTACAGACATGAATGTGAGTAAAAAGCTTGTAATTGCCGCCATCATTTGGTAAGCCCATTAAATGGTGTGACCACTTGCCGGTTCACTTTACCGTGTTTTCATAATTGCAAGGCAATTTAATAAGCTACATTTTAGCTTTTTAAAGATCAAATTTAGTTTTTTTTTTTAAAACTAAGAAGTAGTTTATTCAAATTCACCCAAATAAGTCAATATAAAATTTATCAAAGAAGAATAAAGACTTGTGAATTTTTTTAGTAGGGAAAAAATGTCAACTTTTATTCTATAGTTTTTGAAATTGGCCTAAGTCGGTTATAAATAAGAGAACTAACGTTTTTTTGACATCAGCAACTAATTTTTAGTTTGCTGAGGCTTTTTTTTTGGTACTCACTTACGATTTTGTTTTTCTCAGTTGGAAGGAGTAGAAGGTCAACCAAGTTTGTTTTGACCCCCAACAATATTTGTTATGAATGCCCTAAGCTACATTTTAATCTTTTTTGAACGTCCAATCTAATTTATTTTTGGCCTTTTGGAAACTAAATAAAATTTAAGTTTGTCTTAATGAGTGAATATAAAATTAACAAAAATTAAATTAACATTTTCTCTCTCAATACGTTATAAATTGTACTCATATCACATCTCACATAAATGCTACATAAGATTATTCTGCAATTATCACAATTGTAAGTATGACCTCTACAATAATATGAAATATATGGTTATATTAACATTTCCTCTTTCAACAGGTTATAACCATATCCAAATCATAGCTCACCTAAATGTTATACAACATTATTTTGCAATTGTCAAAAATTGCAAGAATGACCCCCTACAATAACATGAAATATACATTTACAAAAAAGATAAAATTGTTTAAGAATTAAAACTAAATAATAAATGTAAGCTCCTCTCAATTACAAGTACACACAAAGCTTTTCTTGGTTTTCTTAAAGTTTTTTTTTTCAATTTATTCAGGAGGGAAACCGACCGGAGTCGTAAAACCCTCCCTAGTTCACCTAGCCTGGTCCGCGAGCACCACATAAGTGGCTGATCTTAGCGTATGCACATGGTAGGCTCTTAGCACATCATTCCAGGTTTCGAACTCACACCACTGTTACCATGGCGCAAAGTCCTAAATCGCTGGGCTACTGCTGCGGACTTCTTATATTGAATTGATTTTATTGACTATTAATTCAAATTATTTGAATAACTTGGATTATTTAATATTCTTTCATCTATTTATAACTCCTTATAAAAAAATGAGAGTTGAATGTACATACCAAAAATATATCAACAAGAATTATAGAATGCTTATTCACTCATATATATAATAAACATATATCACATAACATAAATTATTTGTGCTTACATTATTATGAAATTTAGTTTATTTATTTTTCTCTTCGGTTAAGACATTTACTGCTAGAGACATAGGTAGTTAGCAATAATCGAACAACATTTTATCTTGTAGTTGATATATCATTATAAAATTTTCATAAGTTGTACACAGCATGTGTTATTTTTAACAATAGCCAAAAGTTGTATCACCATAAAATTTACAGAAGCGGTATACATCATACTAAGTTCTCCGGTCTCCTTAATTCCCTCTAATATCTATTTTGAAATACTACTATTTTTAATTACAATTACAGTGAAATTCTATTAATTCTCTCATTAACATTTTACATTTGAATACATGATTCCAATAATTATCCACCAAATTCTCTTTCATATTACCATATTTATTGAATATACTATAGGAGAACCTGTCGGACCGGTAAACTCTCGAGGCAAGTTAAGTTATGCATGTCTACTTCAACTCATGACACTTATAATCCTTAAATACTAATTTTTGCAAAAAGTATGTGCAAGTCATGGCTCAAATTTAGGTCTACATTATATTATTATACATTCAAGTTCATAAATTTACATTAATTGAATTATCTAAAACTCTATGCAGTTAAAGCCCCGCTAAAGCCCCGCAAAATCCGCACCATAGCTCGTAACACTCTTCACCCGACGCTATTTCAATTTAGCGCTGATGAACAACGGATCCCTTTAAGCCTCACTATTTCCTGCTGCATTCGTTAAATCAAGTTTTTTTTTAGCATCCGCTTTAGCGATATTAATATAAAGAGCTTGTTTTGACTATTTCTTTTTGTATAAAAATTAATAAAGTTAGTGTAAAGAGCTAATTTTACGGCATAATTATCAAATATATAGTAGAAATATATTACAATCAACAAATCTAGTGTGTAACCATGTTATTCCTTGATTTTGTTATATAAGATTAATTAATGTTAGTTT
>JASFAX010007478.1:20000-22500 GCA_030737875.1 Allium sativum
CAGTCCCGTTTTCGAGAAAATAGGAAAATCTCGCAGAAACCAAAGATTCCCGTAATCGCCCATGTTTCTGCTTGATACGTCCAGTTTTCGAAAAAACTGGGAAATCTTGCCAGAACCGCACTTTCCCATGAGCGACCACGTTTCACCAGGGTTTCTGCTTGATACGTCCTATTTTCGAAAAAACTGGAAAAATCCAGCCAAAACCAAGCTTTCCTGTAATTGCCCACATTTCAGCATGGTTCTAGCTAGATTTGGCCAGTTTTCGGAAAAACTGGTGAAATCCAACCAAAACCAAACTTTTCCGAGATCGCAACAAAAATATTTTTAAAAAAATTTTTAAAAAAATTTGGGGAGGGCACTTCCATCGAAAACATTTTCAAAAAATTTTTTTTTAAAATTTTTTTTTTTTTAAATATTTAAAAATTAATATTTTTAAATATTTAAAAAAAAAAAAAATTTCTCCGAAAAATCCACACAAAAAAAATTTGTTGATCGACCAACGTTTCAGCTTGCGTTTTGCCTGATCCATTTTGGTCGATCCTTCCCCTTCCTCCTCCTCCTCACCCTCCCCCCCCAATATAGGAATATATGGAATTTAGCCTAATATGACCCCGGTAGTCCAAAGTGTCTCTGCTACGTAGGTAAATCCGACCACATTTTTTTTTGTGGTTTTACCATGTAGTCACTGGGTTTTTGAGTGATCTGCATGTGTTTTCCGAATCTGGCACTTTGCCAAGTGCCAAATCTGGTACTTTGGCAAATCTGGTACTTTGCCAAATCCAAGGCGTGCCAAGCCCGATGCGCACACGTGAAAATTCAATGTTTCACCGTGTTTTTCAGCCTGGTACTTTGGCAAACCTGGTACTTTGCCAAGTGCCAAATCTGGTACTTTGCCAAATCCAAGCTGTGGCAAGCCCGATGCGCACACGTGAAAATCTAACGTTTCACCGTGTTTTTCACCATTTTTTGAGTGCCAAATCTGGTACTTTGGCAAATGTGGTACTTTGCCAAATCCAAGGCGTGCGGAGCCCGATTAGCACACGCGAAAATTCGATGTTTCACCGTGTTTTTTGGCCTGGTACTTTGGCAAACCTGGTACTTTGCCAAATGGCAAATCTGGTACTTTGCCAAATCCAAAGCGTGCCAAGCCCGATGCGCACACGCGAAATTTCATTGTTTCACCGTGTTTTTCAGCCTGGTACTTTGGCAAACCTGGTACTTTGCCAAGTGCCAAGTCTGGTACTTTGCCAAATCCAAGCTGTGCCAAGCCCGATGCGCACACGTGAAAATCCAATGTTTCACCGTGTTTTTCACCATTTTTTGAGTGTCAAATCTGGTACTTTGGCAAATGTGGTACTTTGCCAAATCCAAGGCGTGCGGAGCCCGATTAGCACACGCGAAAAATCAATGTTTCACCGTGTTTTTCAGCCTGGTACTTTGGCAAACCTGGTACTTTGCCAAGTGCCAAATCTGGTACTTTGCCAAACCCAAGGCGTGCGGAGCCCGATTAGCACACGCGAAAATTCAATGTTTCACCGTGTTTTTCAGCCTGGTACTTTGGCAAACCTGGTACTTTGCCAAGTGCCAAATCTGGTACTTTGCCAAACCAAGGCGTGCGGAGCCCAATTAGCACACGTGAAAATTCGATGTTTCACCGTGTTTTTAAGCCCTTTTTGAGTGCCAAATCTGGTACTTTGCAAAGTGCCAAATCTGGTACTTTGCCAAACCTGGTACTTTGCCAAAACCAAGCCGTGCCGAGCCCGATGCGCACACGTGAAAATCCAATGTTTCACCGTGTTTTTCACCATTTTTTGAGTGTCAAATCTGGTACTTTGGCAAATGTGGTACTTTGCCAAATCCAAGGCGTGCGGAGCCCGATTAGCACACGCGAAAATTCGATGTTTCACCGTGTTTTTCAGCCTGGTACTTTGGCAAACCTGGTACTTTGCCAAGTGCCAAATCTGGTACTTTGCCAAATCCAAGGCGTGCCTAGCCCGATGAGCACACGTAAAAATTCAATGTTTCACCGTGTTTTTAAGCCTTTTTTGAGTGCCAAATCTGGTACTTTGCAAAGTGCCGAATCTGGTACTTTGCCAAACCTGGTACTTTGCCAAAACGAAGCCGTGCCGAGCCCGATGCGCACACGTGAAAATCCAATGTTTCACCATGTTTTTCACTATTTTTTGAGTGCCAAATCTGGTACTTTGGCAAATCCAAGGCGTGCCAAGCCCGATTAGCACACGTCGAAATCCAATGTTTCACCGTGTTTTTCAGCCTGGTACTTTGGCAAACCTGGTACTTTGTCAAGTGCTAAATCTGGTAATTCGCCAAATCCAAGTCGTGACAAGCCCGATGAGCACACGTGAAAATCCAATGTTTCACCGTGTTTTCAAGCCTTTTTTGAGTGCCAAACCTGGTACTTTGCCAAATCTTGTACTTCGGTAAATCTGGTAATTTGCCAAATCCAAGACGTGCCAAGCCCGATGCGCACACGTGAACA
>JASFAX010007479.1:0-24161 GCA_030737875.1 Allium sativum
CTACATATCTTAATCTCATTTTTAATTAGTTTTTTTAATCCTTGGGACAAAACAATAATAAAAACACAAGTCATTTTCCTATCCAAAACACTCTTGATAATCCCAACCACTATTACATAGATGGAAATGTGCATCATATGAAAAAAAAAAAAAAATACTAAAATAACAGCAGTGTCATCAAATTATTCATTTATCTTCTTAATATCAATACCCTCTTGAATGTTGCACACACCACTTATTAGTTGATATCCAGCAATTGTCGAGGTTAAGGTGGCTAGGAAGGTATTTTGGCTTACAAATGTGTTCTTGAGTAACAGTGCTTATTATACTGTGATATACAGTGATTCACTTACGAGAAAAATGCAAACAACTCCAGCAGCCACTAAAAAATACATAATTTTATAAAGAAACAGAGGTAGAAAATTTTGTTGGTTGCGTTGAAGTTTCTTATCGGGAATTTTCTGTAGTAGTCTTACACACACACACACACACACACACACACACACACAGAGTGACACACACATGAGAAATTCCACCACACAATTTCTGAATATAATCCATATTACCCTCCTAAGGAGCAACGTGATAGTTTCGTACAAGGAATGAAATATATATTTTTAGAGGTGAAAACCTCTAAAATAAATCATTGAAATAAAATTTACCACTAATTTGGTAAATTCCTAAGAAGCTACATGCAGTTAGTTACTAGATGTCGATTGGTTCCAAAATTCTCTAATATTTTAGATGAGCCGGGATCCTGAACTTCGTTTATACCAGGTTTGGTTCAAATATAATATGAAGATTTCCTTATATATTGATATTTTTGATGTCTTTTTATAATTTCACCGACACTTTTTTGTTTTTATACATGTAAGCAGTTGTAAGCTTTTTAGTTGATGGTAAGTTTTCAGAAAATTGGAACTAAGGCATCTTCCCTGATAAAGTATTTGCAGACATCCGCGAAATGCTACTATCAACGAAAGCGCTTTTGCATAAAGCAAACTCAAATGGGCCTAGAAGTAATACAAGTTTTCAAGCAACCAAGGCATCATGTTTGCAAGCTATTGCTAAAGCTGAAAAATACAACATTTGTGTACATTTTCTAAGCCTGTATCTCTATAATTTATTAAATGATTCGATTTTGCAACATGATATACTTACCATTTACTTTCACTTTATATTGTTTAATGGTTTAATTTTTCCTCATGGTACTTCAATTATTTGCTTTGCTTTTGGGTGATTCTAATTACAAGAACAAAATAATATGCATCTTTTTAACTCGAATCGCTGAAATAACATTGTATCAAGTAACCAAGTGATATGGTATAATGATTGGTGCCTTAGAATGCCTTCAATATAGCAATTCACATAGAATTTTATGTTTCTTTATATGATTTTTGGATTTCCATTGGTCATGGAGAATTGTATTGTTAGCATAAGCTATGTTTAAACCAAAATCACCCCCACTTTTATTCTATTTCCTTTGGGCACCATAGAAATCAATAAATTTAACCCGCTGTATGATTGTGCACATTAGTTGTACACAAAAGTTATATATGTTGCATGTTTATTGAAAAATAATGTACCAAAATGATATGTTTGTTTATGCATGTTTGCTTCCACGACCTGTTCTCATGGGGAAAAAATTGGGAATCACTAATAGAAAACAAAAATATTTTATATAGTTGCACATAATAGAGAAAAACATTGACTACATCATCGAACACATCATACTATTTTTCTTCTATATAATCAGGTGTGATGATATTAATTACCTCTGAGTTATAAATGTTATGCTATTTATAAATATAAATCAATAAAAAATAGATTAGAGACCTAAAAGATGTATTTGCATCCTTCCCACGGTCTATATTAACTTAAATATACTCAAAAATAGCTATGTGGATGAGTTTGGTAAAAGGTTTACTAATTCGGTGTTCATTGATTAGGTATTCAAATCAAAAGACAATCACGTCGTTTTTTTGTACGTTTTGATCTTTATCTGGAAAAGAGAATGACTATTGGGGTTGAAATGCAAATTGTCGTGCTTACAAAGAGCAAACGGTGCAACATTTATTAAGTTAGATAAAGTCGAAACTCCAGTGGTTCATTATATTATATGGGTTACCTGATAAATGAGTCATAGTATTATATGGCAGTTTGATATTATTTAAGTCAAAATAATCTTGCTTTTGATGAATTTTAAGTTTTATTATCGATTTGCATGTTGGAGAAACGAAAGAGATTCTTTAGCTAATGGGCCAGCAGAAACACCTACAGATGGTGGTAAGATTTTGTATTTGTTGTGCGATATCATATTGTTATTGCTTATTAACTTGATTTTTTTTTTTTTTTTTTTTTTTTTTTTTTTTTTTTTTTGCATTTGTAGTGCACTATTTGTGCCTTGGTTACAGATAATATTAGTGTATTGGTTACAAATGATGTTAGTGGTAATTACGATAGTGCTTCTATAATGTTGTGGAAGGTCGGAATGGAAGGTCTGGATATGTTTGGAGAAAATATCAAAGCATTCAAGAAAATAGTGGGAACTTTATCATTTGCATGTGACCAAGTCATCACAATATTGCTTACCTGGTATACAATTTGTATCATTGTTTTGGATTTTTTTTTTTTAAATTTAATTTGTCCATGGTTATTCAAATTAATCAGTTTTGATTTACTACATAGATTCATTGATTTTGATTTTTAATTTAGCTGATTACGTTCAATGATTGCATATTTAGTGTTGTGACTTGTGAGTTGAGACTGTGTGCTACTGTTATAATCTTTTTCCTTATTCCTTTGATTTTTTTAATCAAAGATGCATGTGGTCTTTCTGTTTATTTGTTACAGGCATGTAAGTTGCTTTAATCGGCAGGTTCATTTATAAGCTCATTGCCATTTTTCATTTTTCTATTTTAAGGAAGCTTGCTGATTATTTCTACCACTTGCTACAATTACCGATTCTTTCAGCTGAATACATATTCAAATTTAGTCAAAGCTTCATTTTCTTTCAGTTTTACTTACTCTTTACCGGGGAATAATTGAAGGGAAAGAGAAGAAGGATGAGGAAACCAAAGCATTTACAAGAGAACAAATGAAAATGCATGGATAGAGGACGGTTGGACAGCAACAATTACATCACAGCATGAATAGTTGAGTGCAAGAAACATGACAGATGAAAGACGACAATGTAAACAAAATCCTTTAAGAGAGTAAATTTAAGCAAACATGGCACTAATATCGACTGGCCTTAATTTATATTAATTTACAGGTTTCGTTGCTGATCAGTTTATATATAGCATTTAAAATATTATATACTAGGTGCAAGTCCACACTTCACTTTTAGTTAGTCTCCATGAGTACCCAGAATCTCACCATCCAGTCCAGCGTATCAGTAAAGAAATTAAACATGCATGAACCAATGGTGAGACATGATTTACAGATGAGAAGCAGTGACATAGGATTCTCAGATATTAGAAACACATCAACATGTCGTACCGTTGACAAAAATCCTATGCAATATTTGTATACATTTCTGTACGGACGAGGTTTACAAACAGCTTCAGCTTAAGTTTTGCGAGGTAAAAATATCGCTTTTAGTATTTGCTATTTTTGCATGTAAAAATAGCACAAAAAATTGTGTGATTTGAGACAAAGTTGCTCAACTGGAGGTAACCATATGAAATATCACATAAATGCTATAAATTTTCTTTCTCTGTACTTAAAATAACTTTGTTGTGGGGTACACCATCATATCCAAATGCACACAATCAGTGGGCTGCTGTTTATATGTAGAATCCCCAAGCACAAGGGAAACAGTGGAACACTGCCAATGCATCTCAGACTGCATATGGTGCTTATGGGTATCCCAATTATGTTGCACCACAGGCGGCTGTACAAACTTCTACACCTCAGACCGCAGCTTTTGGTGTTTATCCTGCAACTTACTCTGCTCAGGTGATTTCTTTTTCATAGAGTTCCCTGCATTAACTATAACCTCTACATTACAGTCTGATTTTTTTGCTTCAACCTTTTTTTAATCCATTCACAACCTTTGTAAGAAACTTTGGTATGCCTTCTTTATTGCTTCTTCTTTGTTTTAATTTGTTGATGTACAAGGGTTTACAGTTTTTATGATTTGATTTCCTGACGAATCACCAAAACTGTTTCACAGAGTGTAGTCTTCGCTTGCTTTGATTGAAGATTAACTTGCTGTGAAAGCAAAAATTCAGTTCATCTTTCTATTTGTCAGTCTACCATGTTCAGTTGCATTGTGGTATGTCCTTTGTTTTGGCTGTGATCTCCCTATTTGTGTACGAAAAAAAGATATACGTATGCATGTTATTGTTGAACTGTAGATCTCATATTTCATGATTTGAATGTTTAAGGAAACTAATTCTCATATCTATATGAATTTAATTTGTACTATACACCAAATGTACAATTTTTAGACCTATCTTAACTTCGAGATATTAAATTTTTAACTTCAAAAATTTTCATGCTTCGGCTATTTCGAATTACAATGCGGTTTAATCTTTTCTGTTTTGAATTTATTATTAAAACATAAAAATATTTTGAATAAAAAGGATATTTCTGTAAAATCAGGTTTGGATTTTCATATTTGTTTCTTTCCATCTTCAGTTAGTTATCCAAAGCAAAATTCGAAGTTGGTTAACTTAGTGACATGCTTAATAGTATGCATAATGTGGTGAAAGCAGCAGTTTATCACCATAATGAATTTATGACAAATTTTATGAAATTTTCACTTTTTTATACAAGGCTAATGTCAACAACTGAAATTATTTCTGTTTAAGGAACGATTTCGGAGTGTACTTTTCCTTACTTTCTTACAGTCGATTCACTTATTTATTATATTATATGGAAGCCCTATTCATACCCAATGAGTCACCGGAACTGTTTCACACCACAAAGTGTAGTCTTTGCTTGCTGCTATCAATGGTTTTCCAATAAGTCATGGGAACTAGGATGAGGCTATTACGATGAAGTAGTTAGAAAAAAATTGTTTGCTAGTATTTCAGATGTGTACAAGTAATAATAATAGTACATATCGTTATTGTTGTTCCGGCATGAACAAGAAGATGATGTGCAAAGCAGAGTCATGACGCTATTATGCAGTAATCTTCAATATATGCTTTCATCAATCTTTTTTAAGGTTTGTGTTGATATTTTGGTAATACTTGGATTCACCTCTTTTTGGCGCAACCGGATATGCTTGAATCATTTGTTTCATACTCATAGTTTTTCCAACAAATAGTGATTCACACTACACTTTTCCGACCTATGATCAAATTATCACATTCAAGGAATCAACTAGGAAAATTTGGTTGATTGTGAGCTTAAATGGTTTAGTTAGTTTGTGTAGTCAAGGAGAGGAAGCTTTACGTAATTTTTTATTTCAAACCTTTTTATCTCAGTCTTATGTAAATGGATGCTATGATTTTCATGCATGATATTTAATTGTTTATCCATTTCTTTTGAGGCATAGGAACTTGCAAAATTTGCAATTGAAATATTTTTTTTACTCCACATATCCAGCGTAAGGTCATATATGTTTTTTGTTTATTATTAATGCATTTCTACAATGCTATATGCCTTCTTTCTTTATCTCGAGCCAGGCTCTCCCAAAGGATAGTTATTCTGAAACTAAAATGTTGGGGTAAAAAAATATTAAAGTTTAAGCCAAGGTTGTTGAGCTCTCTTTGTAATTTTCTGAATTTTTGATAAAGAAAGCCTACATATGATATTTAATTAGATGAAACTGGTAATGATATTAATCACATGGTTAGCTAAAATATCTAATATGATTAATTATAAGGTGAAAAGGGCATCATTCAAATCATGATGCATACAAATACAGTTTTAACTAAAATGTACGATTTTGTTTATACAGTGTAACTATATTAAATATAATTGATAATAAAAGGCTTGGTTGTAAGAAATAAAAATTATGCTATGTTCGTTGTTAATGTAAATCAAATGAGAAAAGGGAAATTTGTATTTATGTTAACCTTTTGAATATTTTGATTTGGTTTAGTATATATAGAAGTTAAAAGAAAGAAAAAAAAAGAGTAAATCATACTAAAACAAAACGATGTTAATGTTCAAAAACTGTAATTTATGAGGACTTATTTATCGTTTATTTTCCTGCTATGATATGTTCCATTTTGATTTAGTGCAAAAGATATGCAATGTTTTCTTTATTGTTTATATATTTGGTCCTAAAAATAGGATTAATTGTCAAGAATAATCCAAAGTTTAACATGTTTTCCCATAATAATCCCAAGTTTGGATTATTTCTAAATAATCCGAAGTTTGAGGGGTGTTTCCATATTAATCCCATTTATTGGTGTCTTCCCATATTGATCCCAAAATAACACATTAGCGGGTCGTCGGGATCAATATAGGAAGACATCCCCAAAGCTTCGCATTATTCAGAAATAATCCAAACTTGGGATTATTATGTGAAGACACGTTAAACTTTGGATTATTCTTTACAATTAATCCTTTATTTAATTATGGTATCTAGATAGTGGTTAAATTTTCTTAATTTTTGGAGGTAATTAGACTTCTGAAGTATAATTATAAAAACAATTTATCTTGAAGATGTTTTTCAAAGGAACACGTTCGTGGGTTTTTAACTTTTTATGTTGCTGGTAGAAATGATTTTAAATATGGAAGAGGCATCTTCTCCAAGTGGATTACTCCAAATATATTTACTTAATAATTTATGGAAATGTGTGTGTTTTTTTTTATAATTAGATGATTGTAATTTTCAACTATGTAACTTCGTTCGCAGTTACAATATGGAATACATGGAATATTAGTCAGTATTTATGGATTAACACCGTACGGCCAAAATTTTGGCGGCCAAAATTTTGGCATGAATTAGAATACTTTTCACCTTTTGCAAGTTAACTTAGTACTGCTGAAACATTGCCATAATAGCCTTTTTCCTAGATAATTTTCATACGGTCAATGATTTATTTATGTTTTACTTCTTACCGATGGTCTCGAAAATTACACAGTAAACAATTAGATGCAGATGAAGAGTACACATATGTGGGAAAATGGTTACTAGATAAGTGGTAAACTAAATTAGTGGGTTCCACGGTTGTTCACGTTTTTGCTTTAATATTTTCTGAGGTATGTGCTTTGTCTAAAATAAGTGATGCTTGAGATAGTATTTTTTAGCAATACCCGCATGATAAAAACAATCTGGAACTCTATACTCACATGATAGAAATCTGAATTCATGCTTTTGTGGATACTGTTCTTATATGTGCGTGTTTTTTTTTTCATGTACTACAATTGTAAAAAATCAAGGATACTATTTTGCAAATTGGTGGATCCTAAGGAGAGAAAAAAATTCATTCATAAATGAAATATAACATACCTAATTTGATGTTGAAGAGCATTGAACACCCGACTATAGTGTATTTGTATTTTCGCTGCCCTATGATTATCGTACTATTTTTATACCTAATTAGAGGTCAACATAGCTAAATTACATTGTGTATATATGAACTGATTGAATGATTCAAGACTTCAAGTTCAATTCATACTGATTACTTGATGAGATAATCACTCCATAAACTTCCCAATATACTGTATGTATCCATATTTCAGTTCTAAAAGACAACAATAAATGGCATGCTTTAGAATTTGATTGATATATGGAGTATTGTTAGTATTTTGATTTCATATATGACAGTCAATGGAAACAAAATTTTAACCCCTCTAATCAATGCATTGTCCCAGTATTCTTAAGCTATAGAAAAAATTATAGTATTTTATAGGTTAGAAGAAATCACGTGATAAAATAGATTGAATTATATATTATATTATGTTGAGTCTATATGCAATTACATGTTTTCAAAAATTTAGGAATCCTATTTTGTACAAATATACAAAGTAATTGCATAATATTGAAGGTGTAATTTCTACTTAGTTTCATATGGTACAGTTGTTCTTAATTAGTGCAAAAGAAACAACAACAACAACAACTAAGCATAAATCCTAAACAAGTTGGGATTGGTTAGATATGGAACCCAAAAAAAATGGGAATTGTTAAAGGGACTCCACTTTTGGTTAAGGGGAGTACCATTTTCAATTTATTTTAAAATTGTTAAGGGGAGGTTAAAATAAATTAGCCTCCCCTTAAACATATTAATAAAATTTCCAATGCTAACTCTATACTCTTCATTGATGCAACCTTAAAACATAAACTCTAATCTAATTTCACACATAGAAAAAAAAAAAATACATGAAACATAAACGTTCTACACACATGAAAATAACATATTCAAGCATTGTTTACTTTAGTTTTCACTATCAAAGTAAGCATGGAACACAATAACAACAAATAAACACATACAAAACACGCTAGCCACAAATGAAAAAAGAGAGTAACAACATACATATACGTTTAACACAACATGAACATAAGCATAAATTCACTTAACAAATATTTGTTTTAATGTTGGAGTATGTACAGTGTTTTAATGTAATTACTTTTGACAAATCATCTCTTAGCGAGATTGTTTTTCTTATCAAACTGTAAGATCTAAACTGTAATACACTGTATTCACCCTCGAACAAAATCCAAACTTTCCATAACGAACTGTATTTATCATTCGCGCAAATGAAGGAAATTCATCCGCTTTCTGCAAATTGTATTCATCTTTTTCAACAAAATCTAAAATTTCAAAAAGGGATTTATCAACGTTTGATTTTTTTTTTTTTTTTTTTTTTTTACCTCGCGGCGTGTTTGGATCGAACTGAGATTGAATTTTGATCAATAGGGTTTAAGGGATGATGAGGTCGGGATACTTTAGTCTATATTTTATTTTTAAAATTCCAAACCCCTCTTAACAAATAAAAAATAAGATGGAGTCCCCTTAAATTTATCCTCCCCTTAACAAAAAATGGAATCCCTTTAACAATCCCCAAAAAAATAAAACAATAAAGGGAAAATCTTCCGTAATTAGTGCAAAAGAACCAATGGAGCTTTTTATTGGCCGCCTTTCCTTTTTAAATCAGTGAAATGGACTAATCACTTTTTTCACGAATGTAATTTTTATTGTTGTTTTAATCCAACCACAGAGAGAGATACCATTAGGTAAACACAAACTATTTGATTTTTGAAATTATTTTGTGCTTTATAAGAAAATGACAATAAGTTAGAATAATTGGTGAAATGATTTTTATGTTTGTATAGTTGGTTTTTAATGCCAGTTTAACCATGTGATGAAATATGGTACCGAATAAGACAAAAACTACATCGGTATGGGTAAACTAATCTGTGGTCAGAATACTGACTTACTAGAGTTAACAGTAATTTTGAGCAAGATACTACTTAAATTGCTACTTATGGAGGTAGTGTCTAAACCAATATCTGATGTTGTACACATATCTGTCATTTTAAGTATTTTTTTTAATTATTTACTAAAAAAATGATTTTATTTTGTATTGTTGATGGTTGCTCGCTCTATATAATAAAAATAAAGGTTTTTAGGTGTAGTTTTGGAGTAATGCCCATATGCGCTTTGTTACCCGATTTACTTCGTTTCAAAGTTTTTTGTTGACAATCGGATGCTTACGCCCATTGAAAATGTCAACAGACATGATTATATGCTAAGTATGCTGACAATGGATGTTTTTTTTTTATTTTTTTATTTTAAAACCATCTTATTATAGAATTCAAATTAAATGGCAATGCTTGGAAAAAATAATAATAATTCGCTTGCTTCCAACTATAGATGTACACTCCTTATAACTCAATAACAACCACTTATTGTTGGTAGAACACTTTTATGTTGTAATATATGTCTTGTAGAAATTAAGGGAAATTAGTGTAGTTATATTTTTTCCTTTATATTTTCATGTATGACTAGGACATCATATAACATATGGCATGGCTAAATTAGGATCAACTATCACTTATATTGTAATGTCACAAGTTCCTAATTAACATGCACACTTACTAAAATAGGGTTAACTGTTTCACAATGCACGACTGATTCCAAAAAGGTATAACAAGTTTTCATGTAATTACCATTGCAAATTTGTGCCTGATTTAAGCCTTGCCTAGGAATTTGTATAATGGTAATTTTTTAAAAATATTTCATATAGAACGCAATTTTAACTCATTAACGAAAAGGTGATTAAACACGTTTCTCAAAAATGGCGTCCCCAGGATCCTCTGAAATCCCAAATTCCGGAAAAAAACTCGCAAATTAGGGCTGTTATGGTAATGGTAAATTTACCATTACCATACCATTATCAGTCGATCGGTAACCATTTTTGGTTGAAATCGGTATACCAGTTAAAACGGTATGGTAACGGTAAATTTACCATTTTTAACGGTAAATTATCGGTAACGTTTCTTCAATACCAGCGGTAACGGTAATTTTACCAGTTAATTCAAAACATAAGTATACTCATTTGATATGTTTTATTACATGCACGTAGAACCAAATAAATGATTATATTTAGTTCAATAATCAGATGAAATAAATTCAAATACACTTATTTTCTTTTTCTTTTATGTTTTTTATAAACTAACACCACATATAGTATAATAAAAATGCACGGTGTACAAAAAATATGTTAAGATATAAACTTTGATCGACAAACGGTAATTTACCATTACCAGTGTAACGGTTACCAGATTATCGGTATACCAATCAACGGTATACCAGTCGATCGGTAACGGTAACGGTAAGCAATTCTGGCTTACCAGTAAAAACGGTACGGTAATGGTATTTGTTAACGGTAACCATTACCATAACAGCCCTATCGCAAATTATATGGATTCCGATCATCGAACGGAAGTGCCTCCGGATCTACGATCTTCATGGCGACATGCAGAATTTGGGAAATCCAATTTTCAAGGTAAATTCTTGTTTCCCGATCTTAAATCAAAAGGTGATTTTCCGGATCTAATTTCTAAGGATCTAAGTAATATAAATCCGGAAAATTCGAATCAGTCGAAAGCTTGGATAGATATAGTTAAGAAAAATAATTTTCATCAATCTTCTATCCAACTCAAATTCTATGAACCTGAAGTTGAGGATAACATTAAAATAGCTGTTATAAATGAGGAATTGACCAACGCTGCAAGGGAAAAATGGATTAATTCAATTGTGTTTTATGTTTTTGGAGGCAAGCCGTATTATCCATTTCTTAAGAGTTACATGGATAGGAATTGGGGCTTGCAAGGAAAATTTCAACTTTTCTCGAGAGAAAATGGTTTTTACATACTAAAGTGTGAAAATGGAGAAGAATGTGATAGAATTTTAGCTGGTGGTCCTTATTATTATAATAAAAATTTGATAATTACGAAGAAATGGGTTCCAGATGTAAAAATGAACAGGGAATTCCTGCATGCTCTACCAATTTGGGTTCATCTTCCTAATTTAGATCTAGATTTTTGGACTGTTGAAGGAATTAGCAGAATTGCTTCTATAATGGGTCAGCCGTTGAAGTTGGATAACTCTACAGAAAGTGTTGCTAGGATATCATTTGCTAGAATCTTAGTTGAGGTGAATTTTAATTTTAAGTTTCCTGAGTTCATTCCTATTCGAAATTATAAAGGAGACATTATATGGCAAAGAGTAATTTACGAATGGACTCCTGATGTTTGTTCAGTTTGCAAAATATTTGGTCATACTCAGGAAGATTGCAGGGCACTCAAGATCTGGTCTCCTAAGTCAAATAATAATAATGTATACTCTGAGGTGGACATAGATGAGACAGGTCTTAATCTGAGTAAAAATATATCTGAATATACAGAGAAGGGAGCTAAAATGGATAAAAATCCTTCTTCTAAATCAGTTTGTGAGGGTAAAGTAGCAGTAGTTGGTAATGAAGTAGATTTGAGTTCAGATAGGATTCAACATGTTATAGAAAATATTAAGTCCATGCAGCACTTAAATATGAATAGCTATGACTGCATTAAATTAAAAGAGGTATCTGAAGTACCTAAAGTTTTGGTAGGTGAGAAGTCTGGTAGTAAGAATGATGCTAAAAGAATAGTTGTAGAGGGAGAGATGGAACAAACATACAAGGATGTTGAAATCATAATGAGAATGAGAAGGTTAATAGTATGAACAGCTTTGGGGGTTGTTTTGAGCAGACAAAAGGTGAGGAAGCTGCTAATACAGATTACATTATGAATGAATCTGATAGCTCCTACAGTTCCTTTAGTTCGACAAATAGTTTTAATAAGTTGAGGAAAAAATTCAAATCAAGTAAAAATAGAAAGGGTGGTAAGCTAATTATTGATGAACCCTTGGTTGAGGATAAATCCAGACTGGATCAAACTTATGAATGAAATGCAAAATAGATCTAAAACTAGGAAAGTTAAAGGCGGTGTATCTAAAAAGTGAAGTGCTTTGGATTCAGTTTCATGGGCTCAGTCTGGTTTTTAGTTGATTTGTTTGGCCTTGCTGTGATGTTTGTGGGTATTCTGCATGGGGTCTTTTTGGTTGCTTGTGGTTATGTTCAACAAGATTATGTCGTGTGGTACATTTGCTAGCAATTTGATGGGTTTATGGGTATGGATAGCATGGCTTGTAGATGTTGCTGACTCTGTTGGAGTTTGTTTTGAGGTTGTTGTGGGTATGCTTGTGGTTTTTGAACGTCTAATCTCATTTGTTTTGAAGTTTTCTTGGTGGCGGTTTGCTTTTACTATGTGGTGTTTTTCTGCAGCTTTAGGGTCTGTTGCTGGAAGGGCTTCATGTTGCTGTGTTGTTAAGGTTTTTTCAATGTGGTATTTTTTTTAGTTTCCTTTCTAGTGTTATCAGCGGTCTGATGTTTATGTGAATGTTTTAGATCAAGCTGTTCTTTTTAATGTTTGTTGTACAGTATTTGTTGTAGTGTGTTAATTTATGTAAACAGCTCGATCTTTCCTTTGTATTCTAAAAAAAACGCAATTTTAACTGTTTTACTACCGGCCTAGCCTGCCTCCCCCCCCCCCCCCCCCCTCTCCTCCCTCCCTCTCTCTCTCTCTGCGTGCGTGTTTCATAACATGTTAAAGTGGTAAAATCTGTAAGATGGTTAATACAACAATTTTGTACATGTATGGCATATAAACTAATATTAATGCCCAGATTTTACTTCATCTTTGCACATCTTTTTAACTAAATAAATATTTATTAGCACAGAATAGAACAAAGCCTGACTGAGGATTAAATAAAATCAAGCAAGAATCCAGAACATACGGGCTGTGAAATAATTTACTACAGGTCTCAGTATGATATTGTTCGCGCGTGCGTGCGTGTGTGTGTATATGCATATGTATATGTATATTTTCCTTAAAGCTCAAGGTCTACTTTCTATATATACTAGCATGAATGGTTCTTATTATTTGAAGTAAATTTTTGGGTATGCGTTAGTAGCCATCACTCATTACGGCTGCATATACAGCATGTTACAACTAAGGACCATTTATTTGTTTCATTGTTCTTTTGATTGTTATACATTATAGTTCACTTTGAATACTAAGTTTTGCTCTCTGTTATAACATTAGCTAAGTATAAAATATATATTTAAAAACCACTGTCTATGGTAATATATAGCATGTAAACCATATCATAGATACATGTACCTATTTATCTTTGTATAACTCATGAAGTAGGTAAATTTCAGTGTTCCAACAAGAAGGAAGAAAGATTTTTACGCTCAGTTCAGTTCTGTGTTATTGGAGATGAAATGGAAGCATGATTAGAACATGGAATGGCTATTTATAAAAAACTATGCACCCAAAGTAGCCTTCATTTTTTTTTAAGGTTTCACTATGAAAATGAGTGAATATTACATTGATGTTATTTATGGAACATCTAATTCTTCAATTGAAGGTACAGTGATTTTTTTTATTAATAGGTATAATTTTCAATCAACAATAACATATTAATTTATGCATACCCTTAGACTTAAGGATTTTGTTTCTTTGCCCAGTACCTTCGGTTGTATATTGTAAATTTATAATATAACACATCTTTGGAGGATAAAATGGAGCTGCTGCATAAGATTGAAGTAGTACTGTAGTAGTGCGAAAATAAAGATCACTTGCATTTGGGCCTTTACTTGGGCTGCGAGGATGAAAATGAAAGAGGTGTGCTTTTATGATGTCTTAGAGAATAAGTCATGCTTGAAAGGAGTGCAAAAGGAATAAAACTCAAATGCATTAAAACGGGAGATTTAACCGAGCAGAATATGAGCACAAAAAGAATTTCAATGCGGACTGCTAGGGTGGGTGAATTGTATGAGACTGGGAAATGGCTAGGATTGCTGCACTGCGCAGGGTGCCTGCCATTTAACTCACGTATACAGTGTACTGAGCATAAGAAGAAAAAGTAAAATTTACGTTTGGTTGTCACTGTAATGCATAACTCAGGCTTTTTGTTATTGAATTCAATTGTAATTGTTTTTTTTTTTTTTTTTTTTTTTTTTTTTTTTTTTTTTTTTTAAAAAATAGTATCTATTGTTATGCGACTATGTTTTACATGTGAGATATAAGTAATAGAAACATCACATTGACATTTTATTCTGATTTGCCTATTTATTACTGAGATATTGTTTAAATCTTATGTATGCTTCAGTGGTTGATAAGGACCCTTGTATTTTGATTCTTATTTCCTTCAAAGTTTGTTGTGTTAAAACCCATATATATCATTCGACTAACCAGACTATTATCCTCTTGAGTGGAAATTGTTATATATATATATATATATATATATATATATATATATATATATATATATATATATATATATATATATATATATATATATATGTGTGTGTGTGTTAGCCTACTTTGTGAACTAGGCAACACAAAGTCAAGAAACCAACCGTTGAAGAGTATTTCAAGTTATGCGACTCCGGTTCGGATCGGAAGGAAACTCCACAGTTCAGATTAATAGCAGCGTATCGGTTCGGATCGGGTAAAATTCTCTGTTCGGATCGGATATCTCTTACTGGATAAATTGGCAAAACATACCTGATCGGATCGGAAGGCCAATGAATCTCAGGTGGATCGGAAAGCCGTCTGCTTGCCACGACTTCGGAGCGGAGCGGAGTATGATTAGAGAAGAAGAGACGTCCAAGCTACTCCGGTTCGGGTCGGGTATTCCGATCCGAGCCCCCAACCTGCACGTCTCCGACCCGCACCCATGATCCAGGAAAATCTCCTATAAAGTCGCCTGGAGAACCGGACCGGATGTGACTAATTCCTACCCCTAACGTCCATCTCATTGATGCGTTGTCAGCTTGATAGCCCATCCGAACCCGAAGAGAGTGCGATGGATGACACGTGTTCCGACCCGGATTGCATCTCAGGCAAATTCACACCTATAAATACCTCATCTAGAGACAAAGAGAAGGATCTTTTTCAGCACTTTTGAGAATCCAAGTACCTCCATCATTCGAATTCCTTCACTCCCGGAAAATCCAAACCATCTTTCATTTCCTGTTTTTATCTTTCTGAGTGAACAAAAGTGAGTTGTGAGCGAATCTTACATTGTATTTGTAATTGAATTACTGAATATAGTGAAAACTAAGTGGACGTAGGCATTTCTTCGCCGAACCACTATAAACCTTGTGTGTTCTTTTTTATTTCTGCTTTACTTTATCTTGTTTCTAATCAATTTGGGTGTTAGAACCACATTTGGGTCTAACATTTTGGTGCTTTCACTCAGAATCCTCATCTAAATTCTTTATTTTCCGGGATCTCTTTCTACTTTTGGACCGTTGAGTTCAAAGAAGTGAATCCTTAAGTTTCTCCACTTTCTTACATTCGTTGAAGTAATTGTCAAAGACTCATGGCCAGAGGAAAAGGCAAGGAAGTCCAGTCTGTTCAAGGAAATGGAGCTGGTGAAGATCAGCAACATGCTGTTGTAACAAGGTCTAGGGGGCAGAGTTCAGCAGCAGGGAGAATCAATGCAGGAAATCCGAACCGACAGCAAGGGGAAAGTTCCGATCCGATCCGGGTTGGAGACTCTGAAGCAGTGCACTCCCCCAGTCTGAACCGACCCGACTTGCTCGCTGCACACCGATCCGAACAGACACCCCAGCTCCGATCCGACCCGACTTCCTACCTCCGATCCGACCCGATGCTTGGTGAAGCTGGAACATCTACTCAAGTCCCCGCGAATGCTCCAATTCCAGCTGCCAGGGTTGGAGACCAGGCCAATCCATCTGCTCCCATCACTCAAGGAGATTTCTCGCGCTTGCTTGATATGCTTGAGAGCACGAGGGAAGCTATGAGAGTTCATGAGCGCACCAATCTCATGATGCAGGAAAATATGAGGCTCATGAGTCGGGAAATCAGTGAGCTCCGCCGGCAAAGAACTCCGTCGCCAGTTCGTCATACACCAGTAGATCAATCTTCATCTTCTGAGGAAGAGAGGCCCCGTGAGCGAAGGCCACTCGAACGACCTCAGAACGTGGAGCAGCTAACGTTTGGATCTTTGGGATCTCGCGAGGATATCGCACGAGCATTAGGAAACGATAGCCCATCTCGGGGGCAAAGACTCCAGTCCCCTCTTCCCGAGATCGACCGGGAACGCAGGGAAAGGAATCGAGCAGAGGCAGCTCGAAGAAGAAGGGCGTCTCCTGAGCAAGAGCCCCGGAGGAACTCGGACACTAGGGCCAGGGAACCTGAGCAGCCCCTAACTAGTGCCGATGTGCAGGCGATGGTTCGTCGAATTATGTCCGAAAGCCGGAATTATACAAATGAAGACTACGGCATAGAGCGAAGCCATACTCCGTTCACTGACGACATCCTAGACTTCCAGTTCCCCCGACGCTTTAATTTGCCACAGATGGATAAATATAACGGAAGGACTGATCCAGGACAGCACTTGATGCGGTATTCATGGCTTATGAATGCAGCTGCTGCCCCCGATGAAGTAAAATGCAAAGCGTTCCCAATCTACCTAGAAGATGTGGCTTTATTTTGGTTTACCCGACTTCCTCCTCGTTCAATTTCTAATTACAAAGAACTAAGCGAGCGTTTCATGAACCAGTTCCGACTACATGCTCGAAAGTCCAAGAGCGTTATTGAATTGTCGAGGATCAAACAGGCACCAGGAGAATCTTTAAGGGCATATTTAGATCGTTTTAACCAAGCTGTAACTGAGGTCAGTGACCCGCATGAGCCCACTATTCTGATGGCATTGAAGGAAGGAGTCGATCCCGAATCTGAGTTTGGAGACTACCTTTCTGGGAAGACACCCCCCACAAGGGCGATATTCTACGAAAAAGCCGATATTTATCTAAGACGAGAGGAGGCCCGGGCAAACCGGAAGAGAAAGTCTGAGACAGCTTCAAAGGAGAATGTGCAGAGTAATATTGCAGTGAAGCAGTCTGGGGAAAGTTCTGGCAAGGTTGAAGTAAATGTAGGAAACAAGGGTGGAAACAGCAATACTGGAAGCGGGGGAAACAACAACAACCGTAATTCGAACGGTAACAGGAGAAACAGAAATAGGGGAAGCGACCCAAACAAAAGGCCCCGATTCCAGAACTACGAGAACTACACACCATTGAATGACACGTTGGAAAATATTTACCTGGACACGTATAATGTGTTGCAATACAAAAGACCGCCACCTCGTGATTCGACCGAGAAAGAAATGGCGACAGGGAAATTTTGCTTGTTTCACGGAACGCATGGACATTCGACCAATGAGTGTCGACATTTGAGGGATGTAATTGAAAAGCTGCTGCGTGAAGGAAAGTTGGATGAGTACAAGGTTGCCCCGAGGGACAGGGGGCAAGGAGAGCAGGCTCCAAAGCAAATCCTACCTGCTCCTAAGCCTACCGCGCAGCAGAAAGGTAAAGGGATCGTCATCAACTCCATAGTAGGCGGACCTCACCCGGCAATCCGAAGCTTTAGGTCAATGGACCAATATGTGAATGCTGCCAAACATCTAGATGTGAATGAAGGTGACGAGTTGGAAGATGTCACCCCCATCAAACAACAAAAAACCATGTTCGATGACGTGGTGTTTCGCAGCCGAGACAACACGGGAATACAATCTCCCACCAATGATCCGTTGGTTATTACTACCGCTATTGGGCCGGCGTTGGTCCATAAGGTATTAGTAGACAACGGAAGTTCCGTTAATATTTTGTTCAAGAAGTCATTTGATCAGATGAAGCTTGAGCCTGAAGATCTGAAACCTTGTGAAGGATGGATTAGAGGTTTCAACGGAGCGACGACAGCTCCTATGGGATATATAGAGTTGCCTGTGACCCTAGGGCAAGGAGAACGTAGAAGAGTGCGAATGCTTCAGTTTGTAGTACTGGACGTAGATTCGCCATATAACGCATTTCTAGGGAGGCCTGCCCTCGCTGAGTTTAGAATTTGTATCGCCCCTTGGTGCTTGTTACTAAAGTTCCCAACCGAAGCCGGGACTGGAGTAATAAGAGGGGATCAGGTTTCTGGACGGGCCTGCTATGTGGCCGAACTGAAGATGTTGATGAAAGGAGTTAATGCTGAGAATAAGGATGCCTCATCTCCCTCAAAGGGGGACTCGGCATAGCAATTAGAGAGGTTGAACCCAAGGGAGTTGCGAAAAGGAACGCCTGAAGACCTGGATCCTAGAAAAGACGAGGAACCAGAGGCTAGGAATGCAACTCCTAATGAAGCAACAGTGGAAATTCCTGTTGATAAAGCTGATCCGACGAAAGTTTTGAAGATTGGTTCCCAATTGGATCCACGTCGTGCTGAAGAGCTGACGAACTTCTTGAAGGCGAACTTAGATGTGTTCGCCTGGACCCATGCTGACATGTGTGGGATATCGCCTTCCGTTATCAGTCACAAATTGAATGTAAATCCGAAGCATCCGCCTGTGAAGCAAAAGAGACGCATGCTGGGCCCAGAGAGGTCGGTTGCTCTCAAAGAAGAAGTAGAGAAATTGAAGCAAAATGGATTTGTTCGAGATTCGACTTATCCCGACTGGATATCGAATCCTGTCTTGGTAAAGAAGCCAAACGGAAAGTGGTGAACTTGTATTGACTTTTCAGATTTAAACAAGGCTTGCCCAAAGGATAGTTTCCCACTTCCCAGAATTGACCAGCTTGTAGACTCGACAGCAGGTCATGAACTTCTCTCTTTCATGGATGCGTATTCTGGATACAATCAAATTCCTATGCATGTGCCAGACCAAGAGCATACGAGTTTCATTACGAATTTGGGATTATATTGTTATGTTGTAATGCCGTTCGGATTAAAAAACGCTGGAGCTACTTATCAGCGATTGGTAAATAGAATGTTTTACGATCAGATAGGAAAAACTATGGAAGTTTATGTGGATGATATGCTGGTTAAATCAAAGCAGTCCTCCAGTCATACGCAAGACTTAGCAGAAATGTTTGGTATCTTGCGAAAATACCATATGAAATTGAATCCTTTAAAATGTTCATTTGGAGTGGCGTCGGGAAAGTTCCTTGGCTTCATTGTGAGTTCCCGAGGAATTGAGATCAACCCTAGCCAGATAGCGGCGATTAGAAATATCAAAGAACCAAGGAAAATTAAAGACGTCCAAAGTCTGGCAGGGAAGGTAGCGGCGCTAAGTAGATTCATCTCCAAAGCCACCGATAAATGTGTTCCATTTTTTGATTTGATAAAAAGGGGAAAGAAGAACTTCCAGTGGACTCCCGATTGTGCCGAGGCTTTTCAAAATCTGTTAGAACTGTTAGAAAAACCGCCAATCTTATCAAAGCCCGTAGACCATGAAGAACTATTTGTTTATTTAGCAGTCTCGGCTCACGCCGTCAGCACAGTTCTGGTTCGAGAAGAAGACAAAGTACAAAGGCCAGTATACTATGTGAGTAAGAAATTAGCAGCGGCAGAGCGCAACTACCCAAAGATCGAGAAGCTTGCTTACAGCCTCCTGATTGCATCCCGAAAGCTTCGTCACTACTTCCAAGCCCATCCAATAACCATATACACCGATCAGCCGTTAAGACAAGTGCTGCAGAGAACCGAAGCGTCGGGAAGGTTGATTAAATGGAACATAGAACTAAGCCAGTTTGATTTGAATTTTCAACCACGAAAGTCAATCAGGGGGCAAGCTCTAGCAGACTTTATTGCGGAGTTCACCATTCCAGAAGAAGAAATAATCAATGACCAAGTGGTCAAATCTGAGGATAAGCTAGAGATGAATCCGTGGAGACTATATACAGATGGAGCTAAAAATGACCGAAGATCCGGAGCTGGAATTGTCTTAGTCACTCCGGAGGGACGGTCGTTATATTACGCCCTACGGTTAGAATTTTCGGCCACTAACAACGACTCTGAGTATGAAGCCCTGATTGCCGGGCTGAAACTTGCTAAAGACCTCGGAGTAAAAATGATGGACATATTTTGTGACTCTAAGATTGTTGTTTGTCAAGTGCGAGAGGAATTCGCGGCTCGAGGACCTCGACTTATCACATACCTCAAGAAAGTGAAAGAGCTATTGAATAGCTTAGAACGGTACAACATAACACATATTCCCAGAGCAGAAAACCAGAAAGCGGATAGATTAGCAAAGTTGGCTAGTTCCGACAATCCAGAAGGGACTGAGGTAATTCCAATTGAAACATTGGAATCGCCAAGCTTCGAATCAATGGAAATTGAATTCGTTCTTGAAGCGAAACCAGAGAAGGAGTCATGGATGACTCCAATCAAGAGTTTTCTTAAGAATGGGACTCTCCCATCGAAGAAGAGTGAGAAGAGAGCTGTAGTTCGCAAAGCTGCCAGATATGTTATGCAAGACGATACCCTCTATAGGCAAGGATTTTCTATGCCCCTGTTACGATGTATCGCACACGACGACATCAAGCGTGTACTGAGAGAAGTACACGAAGGTGAGTGTGGAGATCATACAGGAGGTCAAACTTTAGCAAAGAAAATATTGCGGTACGGATACTTCTGGCCTACGATCAACAAGGATGCAGCTGATTATTCACGACGCTGTGATAAGTGCCAGAGATTCGCCAAAATCCCCAGGGCACCATCAACCCAGCTTAAATCGATGGTGAGTCCTTGGCCTTTTGCCACATGGGGAATCGATATCATTGGAGTTTTACCGATTGCTAAAGGGGGAGCTAAGTATGCCATAGTAGCCGTGGATTATTTCACGAAGTGGGTGGAAGCTGAACCCTTGACTAAGATCACCACAAGAAAGGTGATAAGTTTTGTGGTCCGAAATATTATATGCCGATTCGGAATCCCAAGGACAATTATTACCGACAACGGGACCCAATTTGATAGCACTGAATTCAGAAACTTTTGCCAGAAATATAAGATAGACAAACGATATACTGCAGTTGCCTATCCACAATCTAATGGGCAAGTAGAGGCAATAAACAAGGTAATAAAATCCATCCTCAAAAAGCGATTAGAGCGTGCAAAGGCAAAATGGGTTGATGAATTGCCCCTAGCTTTGTGGGCATATCGAACAACGTTTAAAACGGCTACTGGTCATACCCCTTTCTCCCTCTCCTTTGGTTCAGAAGCAGTAATTCCAGTTGAACTGGAAGTTCCTTCCCACAGGGTGACATATTATGACCCGATGACGAATCAGACACTTTTACTTGAGTCTCTTGATGAAGTCGAAGAGAAAAGAGACGAAGCAGACTTGCGTGCAGCAAGACATCGGCATCAGATGGCACACTATTATGACAAAAAAGTTCGCCTCAGAACTTTTGAACCAGGAGATTTGGTGTTAAAGAGAGTTTTTCCATCTCTTCCTCACCTCGGCCCAAAATGGGAAGGACCCTTTGTCATCCAACGGAAACTTGATAAAGGAACATTCAAGTTAACGACCGTAGATGGCGAAGAAGTTCCTCGAGCATGGAATGCCCAACACTTAATGCGATATTTGGATTAGAAATGCTATACTTTTTTGCTGTTTTTCCTATAAACTCTGTAATAAGGCACGACTTGCCTTGGGAAAATCCGGTGATATGAATAAAGAACTATAAAGTGGATGTAGGCTATGACTTAGCCGAACCACTATAAAAATATTGTGTGTTATTTACTTTTATGCATTTACATTCATTAGTTGTTCTGTTGTGATTATAAAATACAGGACAACTGAGAGCCTAAAGAAGGTTGAAAACAGTCTGGACATAAAAAGAAGCACAATGATTATTTGTGCGATAGGACGTGAAAGAATGAGAAAGCGACATTCTAACTCTAACTCTCCAGAGAAAGAGAGAGAGTATAAAAGCGTCTCCGACTGAGCGCTGAAAAAGAAATTCTATTTCTAACTCTAACTCTCCAGAGAAAGAGAGAGAGTATAAAAGCGTCTCCGACTGAGCGCTGAGAAAGAGGTTCAACTCCGAACTCTAACTTTCCAGAGAGAAAGAGAGTATAAAGGCGTCTCCGACCGAGCGCCGAGAAAGAAATCTTTTCCCGTTGAACGACCGGGGGATAAACAAATAACTGAACTCGAACTCTAACTCTCAAGAGAGTGAGAAAGAGTATAAAAGAAATGCCAGGAAAAACAACAGATATTGATGATACAGGAAATGCTATCCCGTTAGAGAATCGGGAGCATCCAGATTGCATAGTTAGGCACTAAATAACTTACGGAGATTGACTGGGGACACATACCCATACACATATCTCCCCTCTTCACAACTTTGTTTCATAACTATAGATATGCATTTTTACATAAGTGCAGAGCTGCTAACAGATAAACATTGCAAAAAGTGAATTATTTTTATTTACAAATGAATAAATTTGTACAGGGAAATGACTAAAAAAGAAAGTGCGGGAGTTGCTGTTGTGGCAGCACTTATTGATTTACAAAGATGCTAAAAGGACACAGGAGAACCCACTATTTGGGTTTGGGATGAGCCTTCGATTTCTTGGCAGTTTTTTCCGCATCCTTTGCTTCCCTCTCTGCTTCAGTCAAAATTCGCTTTGATTTCTTTTTCCCTGAAGGTGTAGCACTGGAGCCGGCAGACTTCTTCCCGGAGGGCTGGGCACTGGAATCAAAAGAAGATTTTTTAGCAAGTTCTTCGGTGATAGATCTAGTTGAGAGCTTAACCACTAACCTTGAACCTGCATCCACAACTGCAAGGGGCTTGAGGACCTCAGGGTCTAATTCTTCAGCCTTTAATTGCAAGCGCTTGTCTTGGTCAGCCTTCATGGCAGCCAGGGTAATGTCCTCAGCGCTTTTCGACTCCCCGGTTATTGTAACTTCTGGTTCCTCATCATGCCCCTCGGCTCCTCCGTCGTCTTTTAAAGCTGCAATCATTTCTTCATCATGGGGAGTAGTGACCTTAGTTGGTTCACTTCTCTCCCCCAGGTCTGTGGAAGCAGCCTTGTCTTCCCCTTCTTTGACCCCATCAGCGGGCTTTGTCCCGATGGTAGCTCCTTGAACTACATCTGTCTTCGCGGAGGATTCAACGCCTACAAAATGAGAAACATCGGTTATCAACTCAGGCGAGAGCAAAGGATTTATCATCGAACATTCAGTCATGTAGCCAAAGGTAGTGGTAGCCTTGACAAATTGAGGAGAAAAAATAGGAATACCTTCTGAAGACTTTTCAGCGGGGGTGACTACTACCTCTGGAGTTATTTCAGGAATGGGAGATAGCAAAGTTGTTCGGGAAATTCCCGGGTTTTCGGGATCATACCCTTCCACTTCAGGAGTTACAGGAGCAGAAGAAGAGGAGCCAGCTTCAGGAATGGTTTTCTGTTTAGACTTCCGCCTCTCTTCTTCCATGGCCTCAGCAATTAGACGGCGACCTTCAGCTAGGCGCTCCGGTTCGTCGTCTCTCAAGTACTTCTCCATCAACTTATCTTCATCGAGGGAATCGACCTTAAGCTCTTCTTTTTCCCACTCGACGATTTGATTCCACACATGAACCAAAGTGGATGGATAGTCCTCGATCCAGGAAATGTTTCGACGACGAATAATGTGCGCGAAGAATTCGATCATTAGCTCCCCGAAGCCCTGAATATCGGCCTCCGCCTCTGATAGCTGTTTGCGGGTTTCCTCCGCCGATTTAATAGCGCATTCAACGTTGCCCTCAGCCAGAGCAGCCCTGTTTTCCGCCTCTAACAATTTTGAAGCCAAATCAGCGTTTTTCTTTTCTAACTCAGCGCTCCTTTTCGCTAACTCGGCGTTTTT
>JASFAX010000757.1:0-56569 GCA_030737875.1 Allium sativum
AGTTTCACCTTTAAAATTGACAAAGGTCATCGAAAATAAAAAATAACGAAAAATGATGGGTGTATACCAAATTTTATTTTCAACCAAATCCACTTAATCATTTTTAGAGTGTCGGTAACAATTCCGTGGGAAACAATCGTTTCAGAGAAGTAAAGTAGAGATATTTTCGTAAACTAATTTTTATGTTCAGCACGCTCTATAACAATTCTGAATATGATTTTAGTGCTCGTAAAATTGACCACCTTTTAATCAAATTTGGAGTGCGAATAACAATGCCCTTTATCAAACGAAAAGTCTGTTTTATTTTACCCAAATTTACATAAAGTTTAGAAAAATATAACTTCCTCGTATAATAATGCATTAGAAAGTAGAATATCTAATGAAATATAACTTCCAACTTTCACGAGTGTTACGAGGAGCATTCCGTGACATCTCTGTTTTATAGCACCCCTACCGGTTTATGAGCTACAACAACCCAGATGTAACATCCGGGACTTTTGACCGTTCAAATCGACAATGATTCTCAATGTCGACTTAAACAAATCAAATATAAAGATAGTTTATTGGGATTTATATAAGAAAAAGAAGAAAGAAGAAGACAAATACAGAATCTCCCAACGAAAGGACAAAATATAATAAATAAATAACAGTTAAAAGCAGCTAAAAATATATATTTGACTATAACATACAATGATTATCAGAGTTACACATACATAGATATATACAACAAGGCAGCGGAAACAAAGTGCAACGCAAAAATCATATATATAATACATGTATACCAATTCTTCGTCTTCGTTCTCCAAGGCAAGGTAATCTTCGCTAACTGCAACTTCATCTGACCCAAGCGTATTGCATAAAAAGAAAACACAACAAATACTCGGATCAGAACTAAATTATTCACATATTAGTCAAATTAAAATATGAAATAACATGAGTGTTATGGGTTGTAACGACCCAGATTTTCTGGTCGGTTTATTTTGAATAGTTAATATTATTTTAAATACAGACCTGATAATATAAATCGATTTTTATATTGAATTATCGATATAATTATCATAATACGAGATATATTGAATTCGAAGTTAGAATTAAATCAAAAACAATTCAGATGATCAGTATTAATTGTATTTGAATATAGGTGATAATAAAAATATTTTATTATCAGAGAATTTATTTATTTTTGAATTTAATTTATATTATATTAATTTATTTTGGTTATTTATATTTACATTTAAATTAAATATCAAAATATATTCAGTTAGTTCAGAATAGTGTTACACTGTTGAAATAACAGTGGTTACGTTAAAATAGCGGTTCGTGGTTTAAATTAATGAACCCCGATTTATTTGATCAGTGGATAGGATCAAAATCAAATCGATATCTGTTTAAAAAGAATAAAAGATCTCTTTATATCGAATCGAAATCAAATCAAATTAATTAGAAAATCTTTTTAAAATAAATTGAAGATTTGGTGGTACATTCTGTTCCTTTCTCAGCTTTATAAACGCAACTACCTCTCTACTCCACTCCTCGTCATTCTCAGAACCAAAAGCCTCAAATTAAATTTCCCCATTCCCTTCAGTAAAACCGCACCTCAGAAATCCTCAAGTCAAATCGAAATCGAAAGGGGTAAGCTGCCTGGAACTCAAGCCTGGTCTGGAATAAGCTCGCGACCTAAATACTTGGATCTTCGAAGCATTGGAGCTCACGCGGGTCAACAGAGCAGGGGCAACGCTCGTGGTTTCAGAAGAGTAGGGTGGTGTTCGGGAGGGTGCTATAGGGTTCGATGGAATTGTCGACATCGTGAGTAAGCAAAGGGGGTTCAGAATTTGTGATTTTGGAAGGAGCCCGTCAATTTTAGTGTCGCGCCCGTGAAGAAGTCGAAGTCACAGTTCAAAGACGGCAGCGTGATAATGCAGCAGGTGATGTCGAGAAGGCCAAAGGTTAGTAGATGGGTGCAGTGCTCATTTTCATTGGTGTTTGAGCCTGTTGAAGTCGTGATAAGCACGACAGTTTGGGACTGTTTGACGAGGTGGTTAGAAGTGGAGGACGGCAGTGTTTTTGGGGTTGAGCAGTGAGTTCGACAATGAGGTATTTTGGAAGTACGGGTCTGTGATCTGGGTTCGGAGTATGGCATTCAACCGTGACTGGAAATGGTGCTTCTGGTTGGAGGAGTTGACCTAGACAATAAGATTTTGTTGGGTTATTGCATTGCAGCAATGAATAAGGCAATGTGATCGGATTGCATTTGAGATTAAGTTTTGACGAAAAAAGGAATTCATTGGAACCTTAAGGGCTTAAAACTTCGCGATGAATTTGACTTTGGAATTTTCAGAGTTTGTTTGAAATCAACAATGGAGTTAACTGGATATTTGCCAGAAATAAAAACCCAGGTGAGTAAATCTCACTCACCTTTATTTATAATTATTTTTATCATTTAAAAATAATTGGTTGTTACTTGTTTGAATGCCTTCTGGTTGTTTCAAATATATCAGTTATTTAGGGTGACTATTAAATATATATATATATATATATATTGGTTTGGTGGTTGGATTCCCGCAGTTTCATTAGCGGATGCCCGCAGTATCATTAGCGGATGACCCTACGCCCACGTATATAAGTGGATCCCCTTTTATACCGTGATATCCTGTCACGAAGCAGGATGGGTATTACTATGTTGACTAATGTCTGTGGATGCAGGGAAAACAGGTTGGAGGGATCCAACTGGATTCCTCAAAAACATATTGTCTATTTGTTTGTTTGTTTGCACCTATACTGTCATATATGATGTGTTAGAAAACCTGACAATTATAATTGGTTGTTCTGATTGTTTGAAATATCACTGGGCTAAGTGTTAATTTATAAAAATACCCTGAAATGGGTATTTGAGATTTTAAAGGGAAATTCTATTTTAGAAAAATAGAATTTGAATTTTTTATTTTTTTTGAAATATAAACTTGTTTTGAAAATAAAACAAGTAGTTCTTTTATAAACGAATTTTATAAATGTAGCGGAAAGAATTATCATTGGATAATTTCAGAAATAAAAATACAAGTGTGAAATTGAAAAAGGAAATCTATTTAAAAAAAAATAGAAATATCGATTTCAAAAGGAATTGAAATCGAGACTTGATAATGAATGGATAAAGAAAAATTCAAATAGAAATTGAATATAAAAATTCAAATAGAAATTGAATATAGAAAATATAAAGGAATTCAAATATAGAATTCAAACAGATTGAAACGAGAATTTGAATATAGAATTCAAATAGAAACAGACTTTGAGTATAGAATTTAAAGAGTTAAAATGGAATTTGAAAATAAAATTCAAATAGAATTTGTATATAGAAAATTCAAATAGAATTTGTATATAGAAAATTTAAATAAAATTTGTATATAGAATTTGAATAGAATTTGAATATATTGAATTTGAATATACAGAAATTTGAATTCAAAGGAATTCAAATAGAATTTGAATTCAAAGTAATTCAAATGGATTTAAAGAAAGGGAGCTCAAATGTTCAAATATAGAGATTTGAAAATAATGGAATTTAAACTATGGAATTTGAATAGAGAATTCAAATGGAATCTAAGCTATGGAATTTGAATAGAGAATTCAAATGGAATCTAAGCTATGGAATTTAATAGAGAATTCAAATGGAATTTAAATATGGAATTTGAATATAGGATTCAAATAGAAAATTCAAAGGGAATTTGAATATAGAATTTGAACGTAGAAATTCAAATGGGATTTGAATAAAGGAAATTTGAATATGTAAATTCAAATAGAATTTGAAAAATAGAAGTGAATTGAAAATTTGAATATAAAATTTCAAATAGAAGTGAAATAGATCGAAAATATTATGTTGAATTGGAAAATTGATTTGATATATATCAGAATGAAGTGGAATTTATTATAGACGAAGTTTAAACGCTTATATTTATAAATATATTTAAAAAGAACTCGCCGCAGCGCTGCAGTTCGTAAATTGTCATTTCGAACTTCAATCGAGTATATAGAACTCAATTGAAGTCAGAATTCTTTGAAACAAGAAACGTCAGGACCGATTTGATAATAGTTTTCTAATGGAGGAGAAAAATCTAGAATTCTTCGTATAGATTTTGAGTTATGTCAAAATCAAATTTTCAGAAAAACAGCGCCAGAACCATTTTAAAACCATAACGGTTTATTTGAATAAATAAAAGGATTTTTATAAATAAAAATCCGAATTTCCATTAGAAAATCCAGACTGGAGATATAAAATAAATATGAACTCCAGTGAAGTAAGTGAAATGATTTTTGAGACAAAAAAAAAATCAGATTTTTAACTACTGAATAGGACTAACTAATCTGGAGTATATTTAGTTAAATGAGATTTTGAATTGAATTTGGGTTTTGGTTAAGTAAATTGAATTGGTGGATATATATTCGGAATCGAATATGGAATTTGAGTTGGGAATGGAATTAAATTAATTTATAAGCGAGATCAAAGGATATTTGAACATGTTATTTTCAAATATAAAGTAAAATAGGTAAAAGAAGCTAATAAGAGAATAAATTAGTGAATTGAGTTAAAATGATCAGATTGAGTTGGAACAGATTAGAAACAGGTGAACATGTGTTAGACAGGTATGGGATGAACTATATGAAGATTTTAATTTATGTGCCCGACAAAAAGGTACATGTTTAAATTCATAAATGAGGTTTTATGCGTCGTATCGGCAAGCTGCTTGGCTTTTTCTTTTTCTTTTGGATTGGTGAAGGCCATGGGAGGCTATTTGAAATATCCCGATGCTCCCGATACAAAGGAGGTTATGGCGAAATTTTCCAAGAATTTAAGGAGTTAGAATATTTTAAGATAATTTGATAGTTAGAAATCAATGTATCGGTATATATATAGAATTTGATAGGAACGAAATGAAAGAATAGAATATTGTAAACAAAAAGGAAAATCTATAAATTAAAAATAGAAAGCGAACCATATACATGTTTTAAAAATGAATAATTGGGTTTTATAGTGTGTTTATTCGAGGTTAGTGGTTTTGCCGTTTTGAAGTTGAGGATGTTTTCAGTCAAGGTCTGAGAGGTAATTTTACCCCAACTTGATTGATTTCATTTTTAATGGATAAATAGCAGGATCCAGTCTCGGAGAGAAGTGTTTGAATAATATTTAGTGGAATTAAATATTTTGGGTTGTTGTAACGATGTTTACACAGCATTTGCTTTAGCCCAAGTGATGGAATTCTGGAAATATAAAAGTAAACATTTCCCGAGTATAATTAAAGTAGTCAGGAAAGAGATAAGTGATTGAAATTGTTTTCAATTTCAAATAGAATATATTTTTTTACTATAGAAAATAAGAGAAGGCGATATATGGAAATGTTTCCAAATAGCGAAAAGGTCAAGATGATTATTGAAAATATTTGGTTAACAAATATTGACTAGGAAATGGAAAAGTAATTTAATTAATTAATGAAGTTAAAAGGCCCAGTGATTGATGAATGTTATGGATGAATGGATGTTTGTTTATTTTTCTTCGATAGTTAAATAACCGACTATCGAAGTGTTTGCCAATAGCGTTGTCAATATGGAGAGACCGGTTGGATTATTATCCGTGAACCACTCTGTATTGGCAGTAGCGTTGCGAATCAGATTATATGAAGATAACCGAAGACGGAGTGAAGTGCAAGGGCTTTTTCTATTAGTAGAAATTGTGCCTTCGGTTCCGTTCAAATCCCAGAACGAACGTATATGGACGAATGTCTGACAAGTTATTTCCAATGATCTAATGGGTTGGTCTGTATAAATATATATGGTTGCAACGGATTTATTCCCTTAGCATAATATCCAGAATATTTGTGCAAATCAACTAGTGATTAACGGATCTTACAATGTGGCATTCAAAGTAATTGTGTATAAATGAATGGCAAGTAAGCGTAACCTCAGGCCTCAACAAACGGGAAATGACAAAAATCGGGCAGGCAGCATGGCTATGTGGGTCGCTCCCATTAGGACGTATAATCACCTATCTAGAGGTTCATTTAATTTCTTATTCTATTCGATGCTGCCCCAGCCGGGAAACGGTTGTTGATCCCAACCGTTGGTGATATACATTCGATACACTCAAGCGAAATGAGTGGTCGGTCATGTGTGGGCCGGGTTGCAAGATGTTCTTGTTGAACCCAGTGTATTCCTCTCTAGAGATACACTATCGGAAGGTGGTTCCATACCTTGTCATGTTGGAAATCCAATCTCCAATAAGCGCCATGCGGTTTTTGATTTTATATTATATATGGAGCGTGAGATGCAAGCATTCCGCTAGATTGTTATTTATTTGATGTAGACACTATTATAATATCACTGGATTTTCGTATCAAAGTGTTTTGGGTTATAGTAAGGTAAAAACCATCCATGTTTATGTATGGGCTGGTCTTACTATTGTCATTCTTTCGAAAGGATTTTTGAAAGTCAAACAAATGGTTGGAGTTTACTCACACCAGTCCCATGACTGACCCAGAGTTTATTTTTGTTTGTTTTCCCTAAACTCTTGGGTGCCCAAATTTGTATGGGCAGTCAAGTAGTCGGGATTTTTCAGATTCATTGGGAGGAGCTGGAAGCAGGAGGCTTCACCAGTTAGCTATAGACTATCCTATATTTCCGCCGTGTACTATGTGATATTTGGAAACAGGTGTTTATAACTGTTCCAGGAATAACTGTTGTGTTCTGATGATGGTATGTATATAAAGTTACTGATTTGTATTTCAAAAGTTATGTTATCTAATATATTTTATTCGTTCCGCCGTGAGTTTTGATCTTTGTTTTCTTCTATTCTAATATTTCTTTCTATTTCTCACCCTCTAACTTATTTCTAATAATGATTCGTATTTCTGTGCAATTTGGGTTGGACGTGTGGTGTTATTAGTCAACCCGGATAGTACGGATTTGCAGGCCTTTACATGGGTGCAGTAATCTAAAGAAGTATCATGGAAAATTTCGCGACTGATTTTGGAAAAAATGAAGCTATCATAAGCTCGTCCCACATCACACAATGCAAGCGCACACCAAATGGGTGAGTTTTGTCTTATGATAACCAAACATGCTTCATACGTGGGAATCCTCTTTCAATACTATTATTAGTGCATAGTGTTGAAAATCGTTTTGCAAATAAATATATAAATCTTAGCAAGCATAGTGGCTATGCCCACATACATAGTTTACAAACAAAACGAAAGACTCATATTGGTTGTTGGGTTCCAATATGATGGTTCCTAACACAAAAGATCAATCGGGAACTTGATCAAGGTGCATCTCACGATTTTCATCCAGACACGGATACCAAACATCAAGTAAATCACTGGTTAACATCCAGACACAGACACCGAATATAACCTTATTTTCCCTAGGTTTCAAAGTAGATCTACCGTCGAAGCTTTCGAGTTTCAATAGAGATATGTATACAACCTAACCGTCAGTTTACCATCAATCCGGGGTGTGAGTTTCGTTGAGGTCACGATATACACAATGCTACGCTTCAATAAATCAAGCTTTGATCATCACTAGCTCATTTCATAACTTAAGTATACCACATTGTCAAATTACAACATGTCACAGATTTTTATCAATACATAACCTCTAAGCACGTAAAACTTGGAGATGGAAATAATTAATTGCCACAGTCTGATATATATATATATACATATACATATATCAATAGAAATCAGTGTTATGCAGTCAATTACAATGTCAGACACACAATCTGTACAAGTCCATTTTGGGTATGAACAGAACAAAATCCGAGAATCCTCAAATACATTCAGACCTCATGCCACTTATAACATCGTATCGGGTATACGGCCTGATTCAAGACATCAGCAATCTATCCAAATAATCCAAAGATTCCCGGTCTTCATTTGTCCTTTCGAAGTCTTCAAATAGCGTCGTATTATTACTTGGAATGGTTTTTGGACTTAAATCCAATTCCGGTCTTTCCAAGTATTAAGCGCATTTTAGTACAAAAAGCTATGGACTATATCAGTTTCAATCAAAATATCCTTCCCAATTGTTATCAATTAATTTTTTAGAATAAGGTTGGATTCATTTCCTTAATTCCCGTCTTAACTCTTCTTTACAAACCCCTGTTCAAAACTCTTTGTTCGTTGTTATCATTTCCATTCGTCTTTTCAAGTTTGGATTGAAAGCCTTATACAATTTTTTTAACGTTTAAATAATAGTTCTCAAATTAAATCATTTTCATGGAATGGTAAAACATTTCATAAGTACTATAGGTTAGCTATTTGCCAAATAGGTTCAACATCATTTAAGGGTTCAAAATCTTCTACTCAAATTATTTTAAATAATGAATGATGCTTGTAAGATTCCGAAATTTGTTCTAAATTCAAGGGGTTTTAATTAATTTCCAAATTAGATTTTGAAAATATCCATCCCGTCCGCCGGATCAGTTAAGGAGAGCAGAAAACTTGTATTTTCCAAACCCAAGCCTTTGACACTATCCTCTTTGTCACCCTAGAACGTTCTGGTATATAAATGTATATGTTTTACTGGAAGAATTGTCATTAATATATATATATATATATATATTAAATGTTTTACTAAAAACAATCTTTAAATAATAAATAATATAATATAATTTACTTTATTTCAAATTATAGGTATATTTATTAAATGCTTTACTAAAATAATCTTTAAATAATAAATATAATACAATTTATTTCAAAATCCATAGGTGTATATATATAGCTAACTAAATTCTAAAACATAATTTTAATAAATATAATATAATTTATTTCATTTCCATATCTCGATTTCAAATAACATTCAAATTTGACATTTCAAATAAAAGGGCTTTTAAATTCGTATTCAATCCAAATCTCGACCATTCTAATTATCTTCGAATACTTTTATTTTTAAAATTAAATTTAAAGAGAATTACTAAATTTAGCTTTTAAACATAGAGAAATCAAAAACGTAATTAAATCCCATCTCCGAATCCACAATTTATTTTGGAATAATTGCTTTAACAAATTAAATGAATATTCCGGTGTCGATATCAATGCAGTAACCAATTTCAAATCAAAACATCAATCACAACCATTTCATCCAAATGATAAATATTATCTCGTTTCACTAGTCACCAAAGGTTGGTAAATTTTTACTAGAAATTTAATTTAATTAAAATAACTAGTTATCGAGTTCAATTTGCACATCAACTCACTTGCGTGTCAATTTTAAGCAACCAATCAGTAATCAATTACAACCATACAACCCAAACTTATTTCATAATTAAATTCAATAGATACAAGAATAATTTATTTAATTGTGAGCGAGAGATTCACTCCCCTTTGGTTCTTTAGTCAGTCGAACACCCAACCAAAGCCCAAAAATTTACCATCTCCAAACGCAGCCAAATCAATATCAGAACGTCCACAATTTCACCACGATCCCAGCTCAACAAACCGCGTCCAAAACTGAGTCCGTATGTAAAAGATACGTGCATTAGAACAATGACATACATTAATATAATTAATAAATAAAATGAAACTCACCCTCTCATATTCGATCACATCTCAATCTGAAGGTGCCAAAACGAGTAAACGAACATCGGAACCCAATGAAACAACAATACTCGATTTCACAAAGAAACGAATTTTAATTAATTTGAAGAACATATTAGAAGGGAGGCGAATTTTCACTTATAGGAAGAACGTGATTAGCCAATTAGGTTAATGTTTAAGATAGTTTATAGGCAGTGGAAACCTAACGGTAAATTAATTTATTAAAATTTCAATTTCCTTATATTCACCTATAATTTAGTTTCCAATCGGCACAAATATGGTCCTAATACAAATAGGGTTTATATTTGGTTATAATTATCAATTACACATAATAAGTCTCAATTTAAGTTCTTCAATAAATTTTAGTTGAGCACCACACACACACTCTTCACTTTAAGTATTAACAATTCGCCATAAATTCCCAATTCATATAATTATCTTTAATTAAATTTCAAAAACAAATCAACTTTATTCACATCAAAATAAATTTTATTTCAATTTAGTAAATCAAATTTTATTCCTATTAAATTCCAATTTTGGTTATTTATAAAAATTCAATTTTAATTCCAATTATCAATTTAGTCAATTTCATTGAAATACTTAAATATTAATATTAATACTTATCAAAACAAGCCGAATTTTAATTACAATTATAATCAATGATGCTACAATTATTCAAGCAAGTCGAATTTCATTATTTACAAATTCAGATTTTATTTTAATTATTAATTACACCAATCATTCTTATTAATATACTAATATTAATTTCCGACTTTCATTGTTAATCAATGCAAACAAATCACAAGTTCATTTGCAATTTATATCAATCACTACCTGACAAAATATGTTGCATTAAATTACCTAAGAAATTTACCTAAATTTCTACCATACCATTTTTCATAATTAGATCATTAAAGTATCAGCATAAGTTTAATACCAAATATTAATCTATATCCAAACTAGGACTTATATTAGTTAAGGGTAATTTACATATACCATAAATTCTCTTCAAAGATTTTTCAGCAAATTAAATTAAGCAATTAAATTTGAAATAATTAATTCATTTTATGCCTTAATTAACTTACTATCAATTCCCAAATACATTTCTAAACAATTTAAGCCATTTCTTCCAAATAAACATTTAATCTCAATTTGATTACAAAACATGTTAATTTTACACAAATCAAATTGAAATTCAACTAACTTTGCAAATCGATTTTATTTGTATTTAATTCCAACATTGATTTTTTTTCCAATTGAATTTAATTTCAACTATAAATTCTTTAACTCAATTTCATTCATATTCTTTAAGATTTCAAATTTCAATATTAATTACTACAAACAAAATTCCAAGTTAAGTTTACCATCAATCAGATGGCAACTCATTTCCACCAATCAGATGGCAAGTATAAGCATACTCTCCTTTAGGGAGAGTGTGCTTAGCATTTCTCTTCTCCTTAATTAAGTTCATACATCAAAACTTATATAATTAAATCATTAAATTTTAGTTATAACAAAAAAATAAATTCAAAAATCATATTAAATTTAATAATCTAAATTGTCGAAAAATAGTTACACTCTACCCCACTTAAAACTTTTCATCCTCGAAAAGGCATAGTAAAGAAGTTTCAATTTATATAACAAATAATATATATACATATATACATATATATATATATATATATATATATAAGTAAACAATATATGCAGAAATTTATATAAGGCTTAACAAATACACCTAACAAACTTCCAACAAGTATTCATCCAAAATTTTAACAATATTTTCATTCACACTTTCTAATATCAATATTTTATCTATTATTACACTACCATTTCATACCAATGTACAATTGATTAACATTTATTGGTAGTACTCGCTTTATTGCACATTAGTTGTTTTCATTCTCTTCCAATTTGATTCATTTAAATTTTAGGTTTATGCACATGTATTTTCTTAAAAAGAATTCATATTCAATCAATGCATATTACCTTATATCCAATTGATTCATTTATAGTCATCTATGCTCACTATTTTTGTTTTACTTCACAAGTTAGATTCATTACCATATTACATCAATTCCATTTCATTCGGCTTATTTTAATAATTTATTCCTTTCCAAATTTATTTACTTATTTTCATTAATCTCCATAAATTAAATAAATTTAATAATCTGTACACTAGTTTTAATTTATTTACTTTTCTTAGTTGAATTCAATTCCACAACATGACTAAGTATATCATTTATTATCAAAATTTATATTTTATTGACATTTATAACCAATCAATTTAATTTCACCTTTCATTATTCATACATACACCTGTATATTATTCAATTGATTATTCATATAACACTTTAGCTTCTTATATATTTTGGTAAGTTGTGTATGTTATAGAAAAGGATTGATTATTATACAAGTTCAAAGGTTTAAATTCATTTCAATTCATTATTTCCAATTCTTAAAGCATTTTGCTTTAATTATAACCCTCTTAGGTTTATCTTCTTATTTCACAATTTAGAAGTTTCTAAAATATCAAGTTTTGATTCATTTCAATAATTTGAACATTATTCATTATTCGAGAATTTAAGAATTCAAACCCCAGGTTCATTTGCAAAACAACTTTCAAAATAATATATATATTTTTTTTTATCTTTTATATCAAACCATAATTTAAAAGATTTAAATGAAATCCAAATTTTCAAACAAAGTATAAAATTTCTAAGTGGTCTTCCCCGCTTAGTCTCTTGAAAATAATGTCGATAATGCGTGCACTCATCACCAAGATCATTTTCCAAAGGCAAGAGGGAAAAAATATACACTTATTTCAAAATTCATTTGAAAACAATTTCTATATGAAATAACTTTTAAGACATAAATATATTATTTCAAACCATTTGCAAAACATTATTACAAAACCACCCGAAATTAAATTCTCAAATTAAGATTTAACTTCTTTCATTACCAATTAATTTTCAATATTTCATTTTCTTAAACCACTCAACAACCAATAGTTTTAATTATTGATTAATCGAATAATAAATGATGAAAATCTAATTTTCTCATCAACAAAATCAAAATTTACAGATTTCAAATAATCCTTTATATATATATAATATAATTCAAAACAATATTATGTCAATGAGTCCTATTCAAGTGTTTAGAAATCCCTATCAATGCCTTGACGTCCGAAGTACCGACCAGAATTCATAAATACTCAACGGAACAAACCAACACAATACAAAACTATTTTTATATCAAAATTACAAGTACGCTCTCTCATATACACTTAAACTCATTCTAGGGTATCACTACCCTATCTCTAATGAGTTAATCCCAAATAGAGCCAAGGTTTTCGCTAAACCAAAGCTTTGATACCAAATGTAACATCCAGGATTTTTGACCGTTCAAATCGATAATGATCCTCAATGTCGACTTAAACAAATTAAAAATACAGATAGTTATTGGGATTTCTATAAGAAAAGGAAGAAAGAAGAAAACAAATACAGAATCCCCAGTGAAAGGACAAAATATAATAAATAAATAACAGTTCAAAAGCAGTTGAAGAATATATATTTGACTATAATATACAATGATTATCAGAGTTACACATACATAGATATATATATACAACAAGGCAGCGGAAACAAAGTGCAGCGGAAAAATCATATATATATATATAATACATGTATACCAATTCTTCGTCTTCGTTCTCCAAGGCAAGGTAATCTTCGCTAACTGCAACTTCATTTACCCAAGCGTATTGCATAAAAAGAAAACACAACAAACACTCAAATCAGAACTAAATCATTCACATATTAGTCAAATTAAAATACAAAATAACATCAGTGTTATGGGTGTAATAATCTAAAGAAGTATTATGGAAAATTTGTGAATGATTTTGGAAAAAAAATGAAGCTATCATAAGCTCGTCCCACATCACACAATGCAAGCGCACACCAAATGGGCGAGTTTTGTCTTATGATAACCAAACATGTTTCATACGTGGAAATCCTCTTTCAATACTATTATTAATGCAAAGTGTTGAAAATCATTTCGCAAATAAATATATAAATCTTAGGAAGCATGGTGGTTATGCCCACATACATAGTTTACAAACAAAAGGAAAGGTTTGTATTGGTTGTTGAGTTCCAATATGATGGTTCCTGACACGAAAGATCAATCCGGAACATGATCAAGGTGCATCTCACGGTTTTCATCCAGACACGGACACCAACACTAGGTAAATCACAGGTTAACATCCAGACACAGACACCGAACATACCCTTATTTTCCCCAGGTTTCAAAGTAGATCTACCGCCGAAGCTTTCAAGTTTTAATAGAGATATGTATACAACCTAACCGCCAGTTTACCATCAATATGGGGTGTGAGGTTTGTCGAAGTCACGATATACACAATGTTATGCTTCAATAAACCAAGCTTTGATCATCACTAGCTCATTTCATAACTTGAGTATGCCGCATTGTCAATTTACAACATGTCACTGATTTCTATCAATACATAACCTCTAAGCACGTAAAACTTAGAGATGGAAATAATTAATTGCCACAGTCCTATATATATATTGAATATATATATATAGAGAGAGAGAGACCGAAATCAGTGTTGTGCTGTCAATTACAATGTCAGACACACAATCCTTTCGAGTCCATTATGGGTCTGAACAGAACAAAATCCAAGAATCCTCAAATATATTCAGACCTCATGCCACTTATAACCTCGTATCGGGTGTATGGCCCGATTCAAGACATCAGCAATCAATCCAAATAATCTAAAGATTCCCGGTCTTCATTTGTCCTTACGAAGTCTTCAAATAGCGTCGTATTATTACTTGGAATGGTTTTCGGACTTAAATCCAATTCCGATCTTTCCGAGTGGGCTATATCAGTTTCAATCCTAATATCCTTCCCAATTATTATCAATTTACATTTTAGAAAGGTTGGATTCATTTCCTTAATTATCGTCTTAACTCTTCTTTACTAATCCCCTGTTCAAAACTCTTTATTCGTTGTTATCATTTCCATTCGTCTTTTCAAGTTTGGATTGAAAGCCTTATACAAATTTTTTTAAGTTTAAATAATATTTCTCAAATTAAATCATTTTCATGGAATGGTAAAACGTTTCATAAGTACTATAGATTAGCTATTTACCAAATAGGTTCAACATCATTTAAGGGTTTAAATCTTCTACTCAAATTATTTTAAATAATGAATGACGCTTGTAAGATTCCAAAATTTGTTCTAAATTCAAGGGGTTTTAATTAACTTCTAAATTAGATTTTGAAGATAACCATCCCATCCGTCGGATCAGTTAGGGATAACCAGAGAGAGCAGGAAACTTGTATTTTCCAAACCCAAGCCTTAGACACTATCCTCTCTATCACCCTAGAACGTTCTGGTGTATAAATGTGTACGTGTTATTGGAAGAAATGTCACTAATATATATATATATATATATATTAAATGTTTTACTAAAATAAATCTTTAAATAATATAATATAATTTACTTTATTTCAAATTATAGGTATATATATTAAATGCTTTACTAAAATAATCTTTAAATAATAAATATAATATAATTTATTTCAAAATTCATAGGTGTATATATATAGCTAACTAAGTTTTAAAACATAATTTTAATAAATATAATATAATTTATTTCGTTTCCATATCTTGATTTCATATAACATTCAAATTTGACCTTTCAAATAAAAGGGCTTTTAAATTCGTGTTCAATCCAAATCTCGACCATTCCAATTATCTTCGAATACTTTTATTTTTAAAAATTAAATTTAAAGAGAATTACTAAATTTAGCTTTTAAACATTGAGAAATCAAAATCGTAATTAAATCTCATTTCCAAATCCATAATTTATTTTGGAATAATTGCTTCCACAAATTAAAGGAATATTCCAGTGTCAATATCAATGTAGTAATCAATTTCAAATCAAAACATCCATCACAACTATTTCATCCAAATGGTAAATATTATCTTGTTTCACTAGTTACCAAAGGTCGGTAAATTTTACTAGAAATTTAATTTGATTAAAACAACTAGTTATCGAGTTCAATTTGCACATCAACTCACTTGCATGTCAATTTTAAGCAACCAATCAATAATCAATTACAACCATACAACCAAACTTATTTCATAATTAAATTCAATAGATACGGGAATAATTCAGTTAATTATGAGCGAGAAATCCACTCACCTTTGGCTCTTTAGTTAGTCGAACGCCCAACCAAAGCCCAAAAATTTACCATCTCCTAACGTAGGCAAATCAATATTTGAACGTAAGCAATTTCACCACGATTCCAGCGCAACAAACCGCGTCCAAAACCGAGTCCATATGTAAAAGATACGTGCATTAGAACAATGACATACATTAATATAATTAATAAATAAAATGAAACTCACCCTCTCATATTCGATCGCATCTCAATCTGATGGTACCAAGACAGAGTAAACGAACATCGGAACCCAATGAATCAACAATACTCGATTTCGTAAAGAAATGAATTTTATTTAACTTGAAGAAGATATTAGAAGGGAGGCGAATTTTCACTTATAGGAAGAACGTGATTAGCTAATTAGGTTAATGTTTAAGATATTTTATAGGCAGTGGAATCCTAATGGTAAATTAATTCATTAAAATTTCAATTTCCTTATATTCACCTATAATTTAGTTTCCAATCGGCACAAATAGGGTCCTAATACAAATAGGGTTATATTTGGTTATAATTATCAATTACACATAATAAAGTCTCAATTTAAGTTTTCCAGCAAATTTTAGTTAAACATTACACACACACAAAAAATCACTTTAAGTATTAACAATTCACCATAAATTTCCAACTCATATAATTATCTTTAATTAAATTTCAAAAACAAATCAACTTTATTCACATCAAAATAATTTTTATTTCAACTTAGTCAATCAAATTTTATTCCTATTAAATTCCAATTTTGATTATTTATAAAAAAAATCAATTTTAATTCCAATTATTAATTTAGTCAATTTCATTGAAATACTTAAATATTAATTTTAATACTTATCAAAACAAACCAAATTTTAATTCCAAATATAATTAATAAAGCTACAATTGTTCAAGCAAGTCAAATTTCGTTATTTACAAATTCTAATTTTATTTTAATTATTAATTACACCAATCAATCTCATTAAATATACTAATATTAATTTCTGACTTTCATTGTTAATCAATGAAAACATATCACACGTTCATTTGCAATCTATGTTAGTCACTACTTGACAAAATATGTTGCATTAAATTACCTAAGCAATTTACCTAAATTTCTACGATAACATTTTTCATAATTAGATCATTAAAGTATCCGCATAAGTTTAGTGCCATGAACCCAACGCCCGGAGCTCGCGCGTATGTAGCAACCGAAGCCGATTTGCCATTGAGTCCAACCTGAGCCACTGCACCACCTCGGTTCGAACTCCTAAGCTCTGGTCTCGCTCCCAATTCGTCGTTGTACAAGTGAGTAACTCTACTCACGATTTGCTGCGTTCAAGGTTTAATTTCAGTTAAACTGAGATATAGATGATTGGTGTCTTTGATGGATTTGTTTGGGTTTTGCTGACAAATTAACATCATATGCCATGTTCACCCCTGTTTCACCACACTGGTCTCCACATGAAATGGATAATTACTTGTTCATTAGCCACTAAGTTCTTTTCATCTGTTGCTTCTTGGGTTGCCTTTGCTATGTCTTTGTAACCCTGAAACACTTGTTTATATGCAAACTTGTAACCTTTAGAGCATATTAAGAACTTGTAGAGCAAATATTAATCCATATCCAAACTAGGACATATATAAGTTAAGGGTAATTTACGTATACCATAAATTCTCTTCAAAGATTTTTCAGCAAATTAAATTAAGCAATTAAATTTAAAATAATTAATTCATTTTATGCCTTAATTAACTTGCTATCAATTCCCAAATACATTTCTAAACAATTTAAACCACTTCTTCCAAATAAACATTTAATCTCAATTTGATTACAAAACATGATAATTTTACACAAATCAAAATATAATTCAACTAACTTTGCAAATCGATTTTATTTGTATTTAATTCCAATATTGATTTTTTTCCAATTCAATTGAATCAACTATAAATTCTTTAACTCGATTCCATTCTTACTCTTTAAGATTTCAAATTTCAATATTAATTACTACAAACAAAAATCAAAGTTAAGTTTACCATCAACGCAACTTATTACTGTTATAATAAGTTGAAATTCACCTAATTCTCCTTAATTAAGTTCATACATCGAAACTTGTATAAGTAAATCATTAAATTTTAGTCATAACAAAAAGAAATATTCAAAAATCATATTAAATATAATAATCAAAATTGTCAAAAAAGGGTTGTTACACAAAATCCAACAAGAATGTGTAAATATTCAATCCGCATACATATTATCATCTATCCAAAATTTGAGCTCGTTCCGACATTTTGATAGATGATGATATATGTGTTTTAAACATCTACAAATTCTTGTTGGATCTGGATTACCGTAGCTCACAAACCGGTAGGAGTGCTAAAGGGGTGTTGTGGAACATTCATATACATACACACACACACACACACACACACATATATATATATATATATATATATATATATATATATATATATATATATAGAGAGAGAGAGAGAGAGAGAGGCAGGTTCAATGGCACCCGAAATAGTGGAGCACCCGTTTGGCCTCCCTATTTTCCACCACGTATTTCCTTCCTCTCTCCTTCCACTCATTCTCTCACCTCCCACTCACTTTCTTTAATTTAAATGAGAGGTGGAAATTAGGGGGGCTATTGGGGTGCTACATTTTTGGGGTGCCATTGAACGCTTGCCATATATATATATATATATATATTTGTGTGTGTATGCACGACGCGTGTGTAGGGAGGGAGAGGAGAGTTCTAGGACACCCTTTAACCTTCTTAATTTCCATCATACATTCTCGTTTCTCTCTTCTCTACTAATTCTCTCTCCCCCCTCTCACTAACTTATTTTGCTATAAATATATGGCTCGAATTAAGGTGCTAATGAAGGGCTAAAAAAGGGGTGCCATGGAGCGTGCCTCATATACACACACATACACACACCTGTACGAAGGCACGTCCGTTGGACGTGTGCGTAGACAATCGAATGTAAAGCTGGTTTTGTGCAGAAGTGGGTGGAAAATTAAAAGCAAAATTTGATGCCAGTGTTATACAAATCTGCAGAACTACTATGTCGGTTGTTATATTCACAATGTTAGAAATTGTGCAATAGGTAAGATTAAGTAATGAAAATTGACTGTAGAAAAATACAAACATATCAAAGTTGAAAACAGACCATAGAAACATAAAATGTTCAGTACCCAGTTACGTTGATAACAAACAGAGATTAGTCAGCATCTGTATTCATACACAAATAAAGGCAATACGAAAAAGCTATTTACAAAATAGCATGTACATAGATATATGGTTCATACGGATAAAGGATGTGCTTTCAGTTCTGAATATGATGGCAGCCATCGCCATGGAGCCCATCTCTCTGCTTCAGTGAGAGCTTTGAAAACTGCTGATCCAAGTCTCTACTACCACTGCGACTATAGGTAGAATTAGGGTTTCATTGTTGTTGTCTCTTATGATGGGAATGATGTTGTGGAAGTTGGTGTTGCAACTGTTGATAATGTATAAAACCTACATACGGCTCATTTCTCTCTCCACCGTATCATGTTCAACTGTATATTTAGATCGGATGTTCAATTTAACTATTGTTGAAGAAAGGAAACTTGCTACTGCTGTCAAGAACACACATGTACAAAGCTCAAAACCATCAAATTATTTAAGAAACACATAAACCTAAGTAATCCACTACTACTTCATCAAATAAATACAAAAACATAAAACCATTGAATTCTGCTCTTCTCCAAAACTCATTTTTACAGCTTCCATTTAAATATTCAAGGACTAATTTTGTAGTTAGCTTTACTGGATTCACATCCCACATATGTATGACACATATCGTAAACCATTGTTTAATGTATATAACTATGTTTCATACTGACGAGAGTAGATACAGTTAAGAGTATGTCACATACTTATAGAAAAAATTTCGAAGCACAATGCAATTGTACTGAATTGGAGTATTAAATGGGACAAACCGGTGGAAAACCAAATTTATTTTCCAGCATAATAAATTATGCTTAATAGCAGTGCAAGCAATTTAAAAAGAAATAAATGTCATTGTGGTATATATGCAGCAACGACCCAAATTCCGACAAACCAATTTTTTTTTTCAAAATTCCAATCCATTGAAACTCGGGTTGGTTTGCTCTGATATCCTGCAGAAAAGACAGAGACATAAAATATGTCAGAGCTCAGAAAATATCTCACATCGGAATGGATAAAATATAATATAATCAAAGTATAGCCTAACCGTATTAATAATACTGCCTAACCAATATTCAAGCTATCATGTCTCTGCCACAAATCTAACCTGCGAGTATGAGATGAGGAGGGGGTCAGAACACAAATCTGGTGACTGGATTTAAACTATTCACTTTGGATAATCCTACATATACCGTTCAACCATATTTTTCTTATTTATTATGTTACTTGGGTTAACAGCACTCAAGGATTACACATGGGTCGTACACATTTACTCCCGAGTGGATTAACCTAATATAGTATATATGTAGCTACCCCTCAATACCGAGGTACACCCCATGGTACCCCACTCGCACGGTCTCCACCGTAATGCCATAGAAATGAACGCAGTCCTTCATCCTACGCCGGAGTGACGTACGGATATCTACAAAAAAATGTTGCGTTCTGCATATATCTGTCATTACTACGCTACGCAAGCATACAGACTGTCATCGTCGATCGAATCAGATTTCATACCGGAGTAACGCCCTCAAGTCTACGATACACCACCCAGAGGCGACATGCATGTATCTAGACGGTCCCACATATGTATCGTCAATTATAGCTCGATGCCTTAACCGCACATCCTCTAATGTGCTTCGAGTTCTGTGGTAGGGTAATACAAGAAACACGGAACTCAGCCGGGAGCTTTTCCACATCTGTACAGGCCCGCCTTTAAGAGACTCAAAATACAGATGTCTCTCGGGTCTGTTTTTCATGGTGGCTATGGCCCCACCTCGGCCCCTCCCTTAACTAGTAAAGACTACAAGAGCTAAACGACTGGCCCCTAACAAACAATCTAAACATCCACAATAGTGAAAGGTGAATGGTCTATTGGTTTTAGCTCTAGTCTTTCCGCATCCTACTGGCTGCCGATGATGGGTATCCGACAATCTACCATCGTTGTTGGTTGTGACCCTTCGCCTCCCCGTTGAGGCGACCGCCAAATCACCCTGGTGTCACCACGTCACAATGTTCTTACTGCAATGCTACTCTTGTAGTCAAGGCCCACCCACCTAGTAGTTACGCGCAGACCTAACCTTTGCGAGCACAACCTAAACATCTGCCACCGTACAGAGGACTACTAGGAGCACCCTACGTATCTCAGGAAGCCGCGTGCTTCCCCTTCCAATCCTTCAGAGCCGACAAAATAATCAGATGAATGTGCGCTCCCCTTGGGCCTTATAACACCACGATGATCTACCCCATTGTATTATTCACCCACTGGTCCAAGCGCCTCAATTTAATATGTTGTTAGACCCTATGTCTAAACATTCTTTTACACGCTTGCCTTACCTCATCAGTTTTCCATTTAACTTGGTTATTCTCATTCATATTGAATTCTTAATCAAGTTACCAAGTTCCTTTTGCTTATTAATTTCGGTTATATAACTTAACCCATTTAAGTTTATTAATAAGCCCACAACATGTTATTCTCTAGATTGTGGTCTAAGGTCTGTAATCCACAATCACTTTTATATTCTTGTTTGATTTCATCATTACAGTAACATGTTCCACTTAATATGTAATTAAGTATATCCTAATTCACATATTTTCTGTTTAACATGTCATTTATTACTTATGATTAAATATAACTTATTTCATAAGTTTTCCTCATTCCTTCTCATTTAATCATAATTCCATTTTACACCGTTACTACAACTTATCGTTGTTTACTTATTAACTTAGTTCTCTTAACTAAGGCCCATTAATAAGTTTCTCTACCCATTTATTATAACCTATGTTATAATTTCCTCTTGTCCCTAGGACAAGTCTAAACATGTTATTCTTATCAGCGTGTTTTAGACTTCCAAGTTTACATATTACTTAATTTATAATTAAGTACAACCTCTTATATTTCATAAATTTTCCCCCTTTTCTCAACTGGTTTCAGGTTTTCCCCATTTACTGATTACTTAATTTACAATTAAGTGTCCCTTATCTCATTACACCAGTTATCCCATTTCTTTGCTAATTTATTATAACCTAAGTTATAATCTTCACTTGTCCCTAGGACAAGTCTACCTATTATACAACATTCTCATTAATGTAATTTATTTATAATAGGTTATTATCATTCCCCGTTTAAACCATTTACTGTTGTATATATTCCTTATTTTATCAAGGAAAACACTTCATGCACCTTATTAGTTCGATTTATAGAAGGAATCAGTGATTTATTTTCATAATGTATTCCCATCTAAATCCGTGGTGGCAAGTAATTTCTTTCCTTTTTCTTACTTTATTCAATGTGGCTTACTTGCAACCAAGTTCTCAAAAATAGGTCATTTAGGGAAATACATCACTTTTCCTTCACATCACACTAACTCAGTTCATTACATCCCTTCCTTTCTTATTTCCCGAGTTAGACGTTTAATTACTATCATTGCCATTTATTCATATCTTGTTACACACACACACATATCTATACATACATACATACATATATATATATATATATATATATATATATATATGCACCAGACCTCTCACATTAAGCCTACACTTGTGGACGCTGGATTTATCGGGTGGGTCCGGGCAGACTTCTAACACAAGTTGACTTAACCTCGTGTCTTAGCACCATTACATGTTTTAATTATGCACTTAGAACCCTCCCATTAGATTTACCTCTTGTGAATGCTGGATATGCCGGGCAGTTCCAGATAGACTTCTATCACAAATGCAATCTAACCTCGTGTCTAAGAGCGTTATAGTGTCAAATTACTGTGAAGCATGTTCGTTCTTTAACAATTATTCCTATTCATGTGAATTTTAGGCATATTATCCTTTTTACTGTAATCTAATTTACATGTCATCAAATTATGCCTACATATTATGGCTCATATCCTTTCTAATAGGTGTTTAATTCTATTTTAACATGTAAATATTTAATCGAGTAACTGTTCAAACCTAACGATTTACATGTCATTTACGCAATAATATGCCACAAGTGAATCATGTAATTATAACAAAAGTAGTCATTACCCATATTCTAACAAGCTTGTTTTTCAACATGTAATCATTCCAACACTTTAACTGATTCAACATATGAATTATTCATATTAACATCTCAACTTGTTATAACAATAATTCTCAATTATTCTGGCAATTTCACATATAAAAACGGGGAATTTATTAAACGATAACATATTATTATCTAAAATATTATAACTTTAAATCCACTTATCTCGTAAGCTTTCCAAATCCTGGATCTGGTCCAAATCTAATCTTCCATGGTTTTCCTCTAATTGGATTCAGAACCTGACAACCATGGATTGACTATTTTTACTAAAATAGAAAGGAAAAGAAAGAGGAGGAAAATTGAGTAGATCAGATCTAGAAAGTTACCTTACTTTGATTGGATCTAAAAAATAAAAGAGTAATTGCAGAGGTCGAATGACAGATCTCTGAATCAGTCTAACTCTTGATTGTTGAAGAAGAAAAAGGCTAGATCGAACTACGTTGGAGCAGCACCTTGTTGTCGCCATTGAATTAGATGAATAAAACAATGGGTCTAGGGTCCTATTTATAGCCTAAAGCCAATGAACCAGGTCAAGAAAGGAGCCCAGATTCAAACAGAAGAATTCTTCCCAGATCTACCGTAGGGGGGTCGATTACCCCTTAGGGGGTAGACCCATGGGTCGACACATCCCCTTGAGGGGTCGACACCCCTGAATGGGAAATCTGTCGCTTCCCCAAATTTCGAATTTTGAACCGATTTTTTGAATTTCTGGATCTATTATATATATATATAATTCTCTTGTGCGTATACAAATTTCAAACCTCAATAACTTCTTCATACAATGTCCGCTTTACACAAACCAGGTGTCTATTTTGACCAGAATTCTGACACGAACGCAATGGTGCACTCCGCTTCACTTAATTCTGAATATTTAATTAAGTTATTCTTATTTTATTATCTTGAGTTAAAAATGCGGGGTGTTACATTCTTCCATCCTTAGGAAATTTCGTCCCCGAAATTTGATAAGGGTTAAATCAATTAACCCCTCACATTACATCCATCATGTGTGCATCCAATTTTTGCAAACATCATGCACTTATGCAAAGTGAAATACAACATAATAATGCATGTATGCCTAAGCGGTACCTGCTATGTGTATGCAAATTTTAAAAATCCTTTTAAAATATGATGCTCACATCCAAAATATACTAGCAGTTCTACATGAAATCAAAATACATTTTCATCCAAATTTTTTCGCACTCTTACTGAGTAAGAGCGTAGTTCATCCAATTGTTGCATCCAAAATCCTACCAACCAACTTTATTTTTCGAATTTTAGAAAAAAAATCTAATTTTCTAAATTCGATTTCTTAAGTTACAAAAAAGTGGAGAACGGAAAATTTCACATCTTCCGGTTTTCTTTTATATACCTTTTTTCAACCGTACTTGGATTTTATGAAACTATTTATAAAGATTCTCCTATTTTCCTAACCAAGCACAGCTTATATAAGAATTTTTTTTTGTTACTAATTTTCTTTTTTGTTTTATCTTGGAATTTTTTATTCTTATCCATCTTTTCTCATAATTTTCCATTTTTGTTGCTTTATTGAATTTGTTGTTTCCTTTTTAGTTGTACCATTTCTCTTTCCTTAGCTTATTTAATCATCTGATCTTAGTTTAAATTTAAATAAGCCTTCTAGTCTTTTAACTAAAACAGGAGAACAAACACCCTACACATCTACTACTAAGGGCCAAGAATATTCGGACTATATCCCCCTCAGACAGAAAAGTCCAAACTATGGGATCCACGATAGGTTTAGGTGTTACCCTAACTACCCAACAAGAATAAAATAACAGAATGATCCCAATAGAAATGCAGTAACGGGTTTTACCCCTAACATGAAAATTAGCAATAGGAACTAAACATTTACTTGCCCTTTTTACTATCTAGTAGTCACCACTAGTCCTAGCTGTGTGCGAACAATTAGTTTAAGCAACACCCTAGGCTTTTCAATGCTTACGCATTCCACGGGAACTTACTATTATTCCAAGATAATTCTCGCTATCTGCTTCATAACCTCAAAACTTTTCCCGTCTTCCCTAAGCACTAATCCTTACCTACTCCATCCTTTTAAAACACAGTTTGGCCTTTTTATTTAAATTTTCTTCTAGAAATTTAAAAGTGTCAAAACTTTATTTTCCTCATCAAAACTTGTTTTCGCCAAACCAAAAAAACATGTCATCTTAAAAAAAATGCGAATCATCATTTTTTTCTTCAAATCACAAAAACTGGAGTAGATACGGACAACTATTTCTGAATTGGGTTTACCACTTGTTCTTACCTTTATAAGGTCGGTTCGGTCTCTTACTATAAGGTGCAACCATCTACTCTACTCTTAATTTCTACAACTTATTTTGTCCGCCTAAAATAATTTATCAAAAAGGATTACCATAAGAATAAAGACTTCAAAACTTCCTTTATTAAAGATTCTTGTATAAAATATAACAAGAAAACTAGCAAGCTATACGTGCCCTATAATATGCACCTTTTATTGAGAGAATTTTATCTTAGACAAAATTTCCGTAAGAAATCACTATTTGCAAAATATATCCCATTTTACTTCAAAACCTAATATGTACTTCTTTACATATTTTTAAAACTATAACTTTTAAGATTAAAACTTGAAAACACCATAAACCATTTTCCCAAAACTTTTATAATTTCAAGTTCTTTAAATTTAACAATGGGGTTAGACTCAAAGCGGGTTTCCAATTTTTTCTAGGCTTTTCTAGAAACCCCCTAAGGTCAATTCTCTCAACTATATATATTCCTAATCCATTTTCCTCTTTTCAACCTTATTCAATTCATAAGGTTTTCAAGCCCACTAACCCAAAATACTAATCATATGGGATTCACTTTCCTTCCATACAAAGTACATTGTACACTCTCTACCCAAATTACCTAAGGGTTTCAGATTTCCATGTTCATTCCTTTTGTGTACAAAACAAACATCCCATTTCTTGCCATGTTATACTCTTTCTATTTAGTAAGTTCCTCTATGGATCTAGGTATATATATATATATATATATATATATATATATATAATATTTATATTTTTAAAAATACAAATACGTTCACTCACTATTTATATGGGAATCCTAAGCCTAAGCTCTGATACTAGATGTAACAACCCGAATTCCAAAATACCGATTTTTTTTCAAAATTCCAATCCATCGAAACTCGGTTTGGTTTGCTCTGGTATCCTACAGAAAAGACGGAGATATAAAATGTGTCAGAGCTCAGAATATCTCACAGTGGAATGGATAAAATATAATATAATCAAAGTATAGCCTTACCGTATTAATAATACTGCATAACAAGTATCCAAGGCTATGATGTCTCTGCCACAAATCTAACATGTGTGTATGTGATGAGGAGGGGGTCAAAACACAAGGTCTTATAACTGGATTTAAACTATACACTTTGGATAATCCTACATATACCGTTCAACCATATTTTTCTTATTTATTAGGTTACTTGGGTTAACAACATTCAAGGCTTACACACATGTTGTACCCATTTACTCCCTAGTGGATTAACCAAATATAGTATACTTGTAGCTACCCCTCAATACTGAGGTACACGCCATGAAACCCCACTCGCACGGTCTCCACTGTAATGCTACAGAAATGAACGCAATCCTTCATCTTACACCGGAGTGACATATGGATCTCTACATAAAAATGTTGTGCTCCTCATATATCTGTCATTACTATGCTACATAAGCGTACAGACTGCCATCGTCGATCGAATCAGATTTCATACCGGAGTAATGCCCTCAAGTCTACGATATACCACCTAGAGCCGACATGCATGTATCTAGACTGTCCCACTACGTATCATCAATTGTAGCTCGATGCCTTAATTGCACGTCCTCTAATGTGCACCGAGTTTCATGGCACTCGGTCGGGAGCTTTTCCACATCTATGCAGGCCCGCCTTTAAGAGCCTCAAAATACAGATATCCCTCGGGTATGTTTTTCATGGTGGCTATGGCCCCAACTCGGCCCCTCCCTCAGCTAGTAAAGACTACAAGAGATAAATGATTAGCCCCTAACAAACAATCTAAACATCCAGTTTGCATCTTCCCTCAACCACCATACCTCAATAGTGAAAGGTGAATGGTCTATTGGTTTTAGCTCTAGTCTTCCCGCATCCCACTGGCTGCCGATGACGGGTATCCGATGATTTACTATCCTTCTTGGTTGTGACTCTTCACCTCCCCGTTGAGGCGACCACTGAATCACCCTGGTGTCACCGCGTCACATCATTTTGACTGCATTGCTACTCTTGCAGTCAAGGCCCACCCACATAGTAGTTACGCGCAGACCCAATCACTACGAGCACAGCCTAAACATCTATCACCACAAAGAGGACTACTAGGAGCACCCTACACATCTCAGGAAGCCGCGTGCTTCCCCTTCCAGTCCTTTGGAGCCGACAGAATAATCAGATAAATGTGCGCTCGCCTCGTGCCTTATAACAACACGATGATCTACCCCGTTAGGTTATTCACCCTCAAACGTGCGGACTGGTCTAAGTGCCTCACTTTAATATGTTGTTAGGTCCTATGTCTAAACATTCTTTTACGTGCTTGCCTTACCTCATCATTTTTCCATTTAATTTGGTTATTCCCATTCATATTGGATTCTTAATCAAGTTACCAAGTTACTCTTGCTTATTAATTTCGGTTATATAACTCAACCCATTTAAGTTTACTAATAAGCCCACAACATGTTATTCTCTAGATTGTGGTCCAAGGTCTGTAATCCACAGTCCCTTTTATATTCTTATTTGATTTCATCATTACAATAACATGTTCTACTTAATATGTAATCAAGTATATCCCAATTCACGTATTTTCTGTTTAACATATCAATTTTTACTTATGATTAAATATAACTTATTTCATAAGTTTTCCTCATTTAATCATAATTCTATTTTACACCGTTACTACAACTTATCGTTGTTTACTTATTAACTTAGTTCTCTTAACTAAGGCTCATTAATAAGTTTCTCTACACATTTATTATAACCTATGTTATAATTTCCTCGTCCCTAGGACAAGTCCAAACATGTTATTCTTATTAGCGGGTTTCAGACTTTCAAGTTTACATATTACTTAATTTATAATTAAGTACAACCTCTTATATTTCATAAATTTTCCCCCTTTTCTCAACTAGTTTTAGGTTTTCCCCATTTACTGATTACTTAATTTACAATTAAGTGTCCCTTATCTCATTACACCAGTTATCCCATTTCCTTGCTTATTTATTTTAACCTAAGTTATAATCTTCACTTTTCCCTAGGACAAGTCTACCTATTATACAACATTCTCATTAATGTAATTTATTTATAATAGGTTATTATCATTCCCTGTTTAAATCATTTACTGTTGTAACCCATTATTCTTCATTCACTGTAATATATGTTCCTTATTTTTTTAAGTAAAACACTTCATGCACCTTATCAGTTTGATTTATTGAAGGAATCAGTGATTTATTTTCATAACTTATTCCCATCTAAATCCGTGGTGGCAAGTAATTTCTTTCCTTTTTCTTACTTTATTCACCGTGGCTTACTCGCAACCAGTTCTCAAAAATATGTCATTTAGGGAAATATATCACTTTTCCTTCATATCGCACTAACCTAGTCCATTACATCCCTTCCTTTCTTATTTTCTGAGTTAGATGTTTAATTACTATCATTGCCATTTATTCATATCTTGTTATATATATATATATATATATATATATATATATATATATGCACTAGACCTCTCACATTAAGCCTACACTTGTGGACGATGGATTTGCTGGGCGGATCCTGGCAGACTTCTACCACAAGTTGACTTAACCTCGTGTCTTAACACCATTACATGTTTTAATTTTACACTTAGACCCCTCACATTAGATTTACCACTTGTGAATGTTGGATATGTTGGGCGGTTTTGGGCAAACTTCTATCACAAGTGCAATCTAACCTCGTGTCTAAAAGCTTTACAGTGTCAAATTACTATGAACCTAGGCATGTGCGTTCTTTAACAATTATTCCTATTCATGTGAATTTTAGGCATATTATACTTTTTAATGTAATCTAATTTACATGTCATCAAATTATGCCTATATATTATGGCGCATGTCATTTTTAACGGGTGTTTAATTCAATTTGATATGTAAACATTTAATAGGGTAACTGTTAAAATCTAACAGGTTAACATGTCATTTACTCAATAATATGCCACAGTTGAATCGTGTAATTATAACAACAGTAGTCATTACCCATATTCTAACAAGTTTGTTTTTCAACATGTAATCATTCCAACATTTTAACCGATTCAACATATGAATTATTCATATTAACATCTCGACTTGTTATAACAGTAATTCTCAATCATTCTGGCAATTTCACATATAATAACAGGGAATGTTTTAAATGATAACATATTATTATCTAAAATGCTATATATTAAATCCACTCACCTCATAAGCTTTCCCAATCCTGGATCTGGTTCAGATCTAATCTTCCATGGTTTTCCCCTAATTGGATTCCGAACTTGACAACCATGGATTGACTATTTTTACTAAAATAGAAAGGAAAAGAAAGAGGCGGAAAATTTAACAGATCAGATCTAGAAAGTTACCTTACTTTGATTGGATCTAAGAAATAAAAGAGTAATTGCAGAGGTCGAATCACAGATCTCTGAATCAGTCTAACTCTTGATTGTTGAAGAAGAAATAGGCTAGACTGAACTACGTTGGAGCAGCACCTTGTCATCGCCATTGAATTAGATGAATAAAGCAATGGGTCTAGGGTCCTATTTATAGCCTTAAGCCGATGAACCAGGTCAAGAAAGGAGTCCAGATTCAAACAGAAGAATTCTGCCCAGATCTGCCGTAGGGAGGTCGACCCCCCTTAAGGTTTGACGCCCCTGAACGGAAAATCTGCCGCCTCCCTAAATTTCGAATTTTGAACCGATTTTTTGAATTTTTGGACCTATTATATATATAATTCTCTTATGCGTATACAAACTTCAAACCTCAATAACTTCTTCATACGGTGTCCGATTTACGTAAACCAGGTGTCTATTTTGACCAGAATTCCAAGACTGAAGCAATGTTGCAGTCTGTTTCACTTAATTCTGAATATTTAATTAAGTTATTATTATTTTATTATCTTGAGTTAAAAATGTGGGGTGTTACATATGCCATATGGTTCTATATTTTAAACACATATAAGACCATATATAAACCTTAATTCGTTGAAGCAACACATTTTTTGTCCCATATGCATAAGTTTTAAATGGAGACAACATAAAAAAAATAGAACAAAATTAGAAGCAAGTAGTTCGGAATAAGAAATTAGACAACAGAAGGAGTTCTTGCATAGGAGGTGAAAGATGTAAATCACGTGATTAAGTGCTATTGTGACCTATGTCTGTGAATATAACATACAAATAAAAATTCCCTAAACATGTACAATTTTATTCAATAAAACATCATTCTAGATGGAGCAACATACAATTAATGTCAACTAAGAAATTACTAGTGTGTGATCCATTTGCTACAATATTCATAAGCACACTATCACCAAACTTCGAAAAATTCATTCAGAGAACGAAGCACCATGTCAGCACTTTACACACTTAAGATTCAAAGTGAAGGACACAGAAATTAATAGTGTGCAAACTTAAACAAATAGTGGCACGATAGAAAATGTACAAAAGGTGATTAAAAATCTTGAAAATACTTGTCACCTGGATTAGAGTTTTCCTTATCCGTAGTTGAACTACATCTTGTAGCCATTCCATTCTATTTGTAGTCATGCCACCGCACTTATTGCTATCACAGACATTCAAATTAAACATAATCTCTCAATTAAAGTTTGAAATAATTTAAAAGCCAAACATCTTTTGCAAATGAATAATTGGGGAGAATTGTTCGTGTACATTCAAAGCGTTCTATCCAAAGATGCATTAAAAAACATATGATAAAGCAAATGTTGCAAGGTAGATATGAATAGCCGGATGATAGAAAGCATTGGGCTAGAATAATAATGTTTAAGTTTACATTTTACATTTAGATTTATATAGTGAGAATAGTTCCTCTTCTTCGACTGAAAAAGAAAAGAAGAAATTGTTCTCTTTAATCCAATGAATGCCCAACCCTCATTAACCATTTCATCAAACGTATGGTCATACATGTTGGGCGCTTGACCATGAAAGTGATTGAGAACAAAATAGTACTAATCCATGATGAACAAAATGAAGATATGGTGAGATGATTCAAATAAAATTTGATGGCATTAATTGTTAAATCTCAAGTGTCTATTTGAATCAATTGTCATTGTATATTATTTGCACATACCCTCAACTTAGAATTCTCTCATTTATGTAAATTTTAAAAATATTAGATTAGGAATTGAAATCAATAAATGAAGGTCGTTACCTACAAAGCTTCATCATTGGAGATTCGTTGCCCAAATCATAAATAGTGGAAGCGATTAGCGTTTATATCGGAGAATAAAGGAGGCTTGAAGCCACATAGACGACAAAAGATGATGCTCTAATTTCGAATTTAATGGCGAGCTAATTTCAAACTTAACTTCCATAGTTTGGAATTTATATTTTCTGTAAAAATTAAATATGAATTGAATCTAAATCTATTCAAAAAGCGAGGGAGTACAAAAATTGTTTACACCCGTTGAAGATCGTACTTTTTTGAAGAAAAATAAGAGTAGTGGATTCTGGTCACAAATTCAATTGCAGCAAATGTCATATCAATAATTTAAGCTAGCAATTTGAGTTTTTCCATAGACACTAAAGGAGGAAGATGAGCATAAGAATCTCAATCATAAGAGTAACAATGTGTGGCTTTAATGTTATGCGAATAGTTTTCTGATGTGAGATTTTTCATTCAAAATATTTTTTCTCAATTAGAAACATCACGTAAAAAAGAATGCAAACATCTATTTTGCTTTTGCTGAAAAAAGATGCAAATATTTTTGCTGCATAGTAAAAATGTTGAACAAATTTACCAAAACAGAAATTAAATTTTAAATTGGCAGCCGTGTAATCTGGAATAAAATCAGAAGTTTAAAAAAGTAGCATAAATATTGGAGCAAGTTGTTATCAGCATTAATCAAGCTGAATCTCTAACACCATCATAAAATAATGCACTAAATTGTGTAACTAAAGAGAAAATTCTATAACCAATAATTCAAAATGGCACGCAGATGAAGAAAATTCTATACCTTTCATGTGTTTCCTTCGTTTTGAGCAGACATCCACCATCGAATTCTCAAACTGGTATTCAGTTACGAAGATTTCTCTCATTGCTTTAGTAGACAGAAGAAATCTAGCCTGCAATTGCAAATGAAACAATATCACACTGGTATTGATTTATTAAGATTTCTCTGTTTGCTTCATTACACTGACAAAATCTAGTCTTCCTAGACATATATTCGTATATAAACAAAATCAAATACAATCATGAAAAAAACAACGTAATGAAGATGTAAATTAACTGGATAACCGAGGACTACCTGCCCTGGAATTAGTTAACTTTTCCTTTCCTAAAACGACATGATTGAATGTCAGATCTGAAGAACCAAATCTTTACTCCGTTGGTCAAGCGTAACCTAGAACAGTAACAACGAATTAATAGTAAGATTTATCATGAAGATCGGAAGTAGTAAAATAAATTACCGCCGATGTCGAGTATCCCACTACGGAAGATACCATCGGTAGCCAGATCTAAATTAGAGCAGCAGATCAGGGGGATGAAATTCGATGACGGATTTAACCACCGGTCACCAGATCTGACATAGAAGGAAATCGGAGGAGAGACTTTAGGCAGTACAGATGTGAGAGACCTAGCGGGTTCAGGTGAACGATGGAGCAACATGTCGATTAAGCGGAAGATTTTGTGGTTTAGCTCTGGAAAAAGAGTGAAAACTTTTGGGGGAAATAATAACGGTGGGGGATGGAAATGAGAGGAAAGCAGTGGAGAAGGGAGAGATGTGGAAAGAGTGGGGACGTGGGTGTCAGTCAAATTACGTTTAAGTCAGTGGAAAATGAGTGTTAACGACATGAAATAAAGGGAATATTAGGAAACCCAAAAAAGCTTTACCATCTCTTAAGATTTCCTATTATTATAAAGATATATATATATATATACACACACATGTCTGTGTGTGTATGTGTGTGTGTGTGTATATATATATAAATATATACATATTTGAGATAAATGAGTGATCCTCTCAAGGAGGGTAACACTCACGTAATTTTATTCCACACTAGAAAAAAGAGCTGTCAACAATCCTGACAGGTAGCAATTTTCACCCCTTACAATGATATAGAAAAAAAACAGAAACCCCTCAATGCTAAAACTAGAGTCCAATGAGAAGAAAATACAACAATACAAATACAAAAGCGTAAAAAACTGTAGTAAAAAAAGAACAAAACATCTACCCTAACCTGTTGCTATAAAATAGAAGCTCACAGAAAAAGAATAATAAAGAACACAAGAAAAACCATAGTAAAACAACACATAAAGAATGAGTGACTAAATGATATTTAACATAATAACAACAACGATTATCACTAACATAAGCAGGGAAATACTAAATCAGATATCACAAACACCACCAGATATATATATGGATCAATAAGGAAAACAACAAATATTGGAGAGAGAAAACTACATAGAAGCAGTAGTTAATGAAATAGCATTACTAGTAGAAGGACAAGCGGATTTAAGATTAGAAATACGAGATTTAATGAAAGTAAGAAAACATTTAAAATCAGCATAGTTGTTAAGTCTATAAGAAGGGTTTGGAACCCTGTTAAAATAAAAATAAGAAATTCTACAAATCAAGTTGTTAATATTACCATTATAATTATGAAAAGTAAATCGATTCCTTTCGAACCAAATATACCAATAGGAAATTAAAAAGATACTATCACATAAATATCTGTTATAACCATTAAAAAGAAACCTATAAGAATTCCAATAAAAATCAAAATCAAAATGATTAAAATTAGAGGGAAAGTTAAAGAGATTAAAAATACTAAATAAAACGAACTTTGTAATAAAAAAATCGAAATATAAATGGTCAATATCTTCTAAATAATTATTACAAAGATAGCAATTTTTATTGATAGATTTTTTTCTCATCTTAAGTAATCCGATAGTATTAAGTTTATGATGAAAGATGAGTCGCATATATAATTTGGAATTAGGAGGACCATTTGCTTTCCAAAGGTAATTGAAAGCACTATTTTTAACCCTAGTAAACCTAAGAAAAATATAGATAGATTCAAAAGTAAAAAGACCACTGTTATCCTAATACCAACGGTAAACATCTTTCTCATTGTCAAACTTATACAAGTCAAGTTTTGAACAAAGACGGATTATTTAAGAGTAAGGCCAACATGAATACGATTGAAACTAAAATTCCAAGGAAATGTCCGATCTTGAATATAAATGTCAGAAATCAAAGCCTTTTTAAAAATATCATATAATTCTTTAAACTCAATTTTTAAGGGAATGACTGAAATCCAAAAATCATCCCAAAACGAAACATTATTACCAGAATGTACAATACAATTAATACTTAACTTATATATCTCAAAATTATGAACAATAGATCTCCAAAATTGAGATATTGTAACACCCCCACTATGGTATGCTTATTCAGAAGCGGTAATGCTACATATAAGCCATGATGCTAATAGAACAGTATCACAACTTAACAAAAGCTTATCGGAATATAAAATCATTCATAGTACATTTTTTTCGACGGAAGAGCTATTATACAATTATCCTATCATAGAATATGGTTACAAAGATCTAAGCGACTAGTCAATAAATAATCATACATATGAGTACTTAAGAGATAATATACATAGTAAAAGTCTTCACTTCAAAGCATCCAACTAACCGTTTAAACTTAAAAAGTTTTAAGTGTAGCATCATGAGCAACACAGACCCAGTGAGATAACCATTTAAGTTTAGTTTTTACATCATTTATTAATGGGTTGTATTATAGTTCCATCTTGATTCTTTTCTCCAAAGGTTTCATCCATCCAAAGTTTGACAAAAAAAATAAAAATACGGAAGACTTAGATATATTAAACTAAATAAGTTTATAATCACTTGATTCCATTCAAAACCCATAATTTATCAAATATATAGTTATGAATCTAAACCAAACCCTCGACGTGGTTTAGATATTAGGATACGTTATCCTATTGTGGTTGGCATCCCATCACTAAGTAGAGATGTACTTTACTCGGCTTTATACCAACATAGAGTAATAGTGCACTACCCAAGATCTATTGTCTTATACCGCACCCCATCTAAGAAATATAATTAAGAAAATGCTTCTCAATAGTAATCTTAATTTACTCTTTCAAATTCATGCTTTTAAGGGTTTAAGATTAACCCAGGCTACCTTAAAATTATTCCAATTTATGTTAAGAAGAACCTCAAAACCACTTCTTAAAGTTTTAAAATTCAAAAGAAAAATAAAAGGTTGCATTTAAAACAAATGCTACAAAAAGTTTCAACATAAAAAATAAAAACTGTAGCATTTAAAAGTGCTATGGAAAGTTCTGAGCTTATTAGAGTACTTTATACATGATTCAGGAAGAATATAATGTTTCAGAAGCGCTATGAAAAGTTCTAAGTGGTTTTGAAGCTTAAGACAGCTATTACAGCGTTTCAGACGCGCCATGAAAAGTTCTGAGTAGTTTATAATGATTTTAGACTAAAATCAGCTATTATAGCGTTTCTAGGCGCTATAAAAAGGGTCTGTCTTGGTTCCATGCTTCATAAATAGAAAAGACAGCGTTTTGAAGTGCTATAAAAGTTTTGAAAATTAGATTATAGCCTGTTTTTGGTTGGTGTTGTTTCTCTATAATAAAAATAAATTTTGAGTCCAAATTTTTTACAGTATAAAGCTCTCTTTGCCTACTTAATCATCATAGAAGGAAACCCTTAAAATTATTTATCTATTTAATAAATAAAATCATCAATACAAGGTATTTTTAACATGCCCATTTCAGGTTGATTTTTACCTCACTTTGCATCCGGTTTTTGGGTATGCAAACGGATGAATTAGAAAAAGTGCAAACAGGGAAAGTTATAGGCATTTGAATTATCTTTCCAGCCTGATATAGAAGTCGAAATTTCATTAAGAAATGCAAAAGTTATGCCTGAAATACCGAACATCTTTTTCAGGGGTTAAAGTCCAATCATTCACTCATAAATTTCTCAACTTTTCTTCAAAATATGAAAAGAATACATGAACTTAAATAGTTTTTCTCACCTTAAACTTGTATCTTGGTCTTGTACTTATCCTCTTGCCTTTCTCTTAAATTTCTCCTCTTTATCTTATTTTAATTTTGTTTTGAAAATGCATGAAATGAAGTGAACCTTTCCACCCTTTATATAGTAGTTTTCAAGGCTAGTTTGGCAATTTTGTTTTGGACACTTGTCCTCCTTATCTTCATGCAACCTTTGGGATGAAGACACATGCCTACTTAGGTGTCTTTAGATGTTTATACACATGGACACCTAATGTGTGCATGTGTCTTAACCTTATTTGCTTACAAGACATGTGTTCCTTTCATTTGATGACACATGTCCCTATTATTTCAAGCCATTTTCCATATTCTAGAACATGTACACATATACCATTTATAATTCATTTATAAACTATGTGTTATGTATATATATACACATATACATATATATATATATATATGTATGTATTTATCATAGTAAATTAATAGAATCAGATTGAACTAATATATTCAAAATTTCTAGAAACTTTTTCATACCCGGATTTTTGAGTTAGACTGTTACACTCTACCACCCTTAGAAAAAGATTTTGTCCTCGAAATCTAAGCTTCAAACAATTCTGGATAATCTTTACGAATTTCTGACTCCACTTCCCATGATGCTTCGTCTTCGATATGATGGTTCCATTAAACTTTTACTAAGGGAATTTCTTTCATTCTTAGTTTCTTAACTTTTCTATTAAGAATTTGAACAGGTCTTTCAATGTACTTGGTCCCCTTTTTAACTTCAATACGGCTTACATCAATCACGTGAGATGGATCAAAAATGTACTTTTGTAGCATTGATATATGAGACACATTAGGTATATCTGATAACTTCTCAGGTAAATCGAGTTTGTATGCAACTTTTCCAATTTTCTTAGTAATACGAAATGGTCCGATAAATCTCGGTGATAGTTTTGCCTTCTTCTTTCCAAATCACGTTACCCTTCATACCAGAGAAACCTTAAGAAGGACTTGATCTCTTACTTCGAATTCCAAATCTTTTCTTCTATGATATGCATAACTCTTTTTCTTGCATTGAGCCGCTTGCAATCTTTCCTTTATGATAGAAATCTTCTCGGTTGTTTCTTTTACTAGGTCTGGACCAAGAAGCTCACGATCTCCAGCTTCTGCCCAACACACTGGAGAACGACAAGGCCTTCCATGCAAAGCTTCATATGGGGACATACCGATACTTGCATGATAACTATTGTTATATGCAAATTAGATTAATGGTATGTGAGTTTCCAATGTGATTTCAAATTCCATTATACAAGATCTTAACATATCTTCTATGATTCGGTTCACCCTTTCAGTTTTTCCATCTGTTTGTGGATGAAAGACTGTACTCAACTTTAGTGATGTACGTAGTGCTTTTTGAAACCTTGAAGTGAATCGTGAATCTCTATCTGAAACTATGGTACTGGTATACCATGTTAGTCGAACAATTTCGTTTAAATAGAGTCTACTCAATTTCTCTATTGAGTAGGTCATGTTGTAAGGTACGAAATGTGCTGACTTTGTCAAGCGATCCACCACTACCCATATTGCATCGTGACCATGTTTTGTCATCGGTAATCCAACGATAAAATCCATTGTTATATGCTCCCATTTCCATTCAGCAATCGGAAGTGGTTGCAGAAGTCTTGCCAGTCGTTGCTGCTCTGCTTTAATTTGTTGGCACGTAAGACATTGTGCCACAAATTCAGCAACATCTTTCTTCATTCCGTTCCACCAAAATTGACACTTAAGATCCTTAAATATTTTCGTGCTTCCTGGATGCACTATTAGCCTTAAACGATGTGCTTCACTAAGAATTTCATTTTTCTATTTAGTTTGATTTGGAATACAAAGTCGATTTTTGAATCTATAATTGCCATCTTTATCAATATTCCAATCCATGGGTTCTAATTCTTCATTTTCATAAATAACTCTTTTAATTCCTCATCATTTTCTTAGGCTTTCAATATTCTACTTATCAGAGTTGGTTGGATAATAAGATTACACAGAGGTGCTACTTTGTTAATCATGGATCCATCAACCATCCTTGTGCAAGCGTTCATCTCAGCAAGAGTCTCTAGAGCTCTCCGTTCTCTTATCATCAAATGAGCTATTACGCCATAGCTCTTTCGACTTAATGCATCTGCATCTATATTTGCCTTTCTTGGATGATAATGTAATGTAAAATCATAATCTTTTATTAATTCCATCCACCTTCTTTGTCTCATATTTAATTCCTTTTAAGGGAACAAATATTTTAAACTCTTATGGTCAGAGTAAACATGGAATTACTCTCTATAAAGGTGACATCTCCAGATTTTTAAGGCAAACACAATTGCGGCCAATTCTAAGTCATGAGTTGGATAATTAGATTCATGGGTCTTTAATTGACGAGAGCCATAAGCAATAACTTTGTCATCCTGCATTAGTATGCATCCTAATCCTTGTTCACATGCATCAGAATATACTTTATATGGGACTCCACTCCTTGGCAAAGACAAAATTGGTGCCTCTGTCAATCTTTTCTTTAAGGTTTCAAATGCTATCTTACATTTTTCATCCCAAATAACCTTAGTTTCCTTACGAGTTAGTTTTGTTAATGGAGATGCTATTTTTGAAAAATCTTGAATAAATCTTCGGTAGTAACCAGCTAATCCTAGAAAACTTCGAACTTCTGTTGGTGTTATCGGAGGGTTCCATTTCATCACTGCCTCAACCTTTGATGGGTCTACTCCTATTCCATTCTTTGAGACAACATGTACAAGAAATTTTACTTCCTCCAACCAGAATTCACATTTACTTAATTTTGCATATAGCTGATGCTCTTTTAGTGTTTGGAGACATAAATGCAAATGACATTCATGTTCCTCCTTTGTCTTAGAATAGATAAGGATATCATCAATAAACACAATAACAAAATGATCAAGATATGGACAGAACACACGATTCATTAGATCCATGAATACCGCTGGCGCATTGGTAAGGCCAAAATGCATCACCAAAAAATCGTAGTATCTGTACTGTGTTTGGAAAGCTGTCTTTAGAGTATCTTCTTCTTTTATACTTAATTGATGATACCCAGATCTTAAGTCAATTTTTGAAAATACGGTAGCTCCTTGGAGTTGATCAAATAAATAATCGATTTGAGTTAATGCGTATTTATTCTTAGTTGCTACCTTATTAAGCTCTTTGTAATCTACGCACGAGCATAATGTTGCATCATGTTTCTTTACAAACAACACTGGTGCTCCCCAAGGAGATTTACTAGGTCTAATAAGTCCTTGATCCTCCATCTCCTTAATTTGTCTCTTTAATTCCTGATTTTCCTTAGGAGACATACGATAAGAAGTTTTAGCAATAGGAGTGGTATCAGGGATTAAGTCAATACTAATATCAATTTCTCTTTTTGGTGGTAATCCTGGTACTTCCTGAAAACTTCTTTAAATTCCTTTACTATTGGGATTTTGTCCACCATTGGACCCTTATCCTCAATATTGATATAAGCAATATATCCAGATATAAAAGCGTCTTCAACTTTATCACATGAGTAAACAAAGATTTCATGCTCTCGAATTGTCAAACATATGGTCTTATTGTGACAATCCAAGATGGCTTGATATTTTGAGAGTCAATCCATCCCAAGGATGATATCAAAACGTTCCATTGGTATGATAATTAAATTAGCCACCATATCCTTGCCATTAAAGTTAAGGATACAGTTCCTACATACATTCTTAATTTTAGTTCTCCCTCCTACTACACTATATACTATCAAAGGATTTGATAGTTGCTCAATAAGTAATCCTATCTTAGTAGTAAATATTTCAGATATAAGAGAATGTGTTGCACTAGTATCGAATAGAGTTCTTACTTGCAAGTCAAAAAGAAATTTAATACCTTCTACTTGAGCTTGTTCAGAAACAACTGCATACACTTATCCTTGTTGTACCTTTTTTCCTTCCTCGGCTTCTTGCAATTCCGACTAATGTGCCCAAGTTCATTGCAATTGTGACACACAATTGGCTTTGTACAATTTGGAGAAATGTGTCCAATTTCATTGCACCGGTAACATCTCCTTACCTTGTCAGGCTCCTTTTGTTGTCCCGTCGGTCCTTTACTTTCTCCATTTGGTTTCTTCTTCTTCTCATCTAGTTTCTTTTGATTGTCAGAAAGACTGGTTGGTTTCCTTTTGTTTGAAACCTTCCTTTCTTGCTGGAACTGAAGATAGTCTTCTTCCAGATTTAAAGCTTCAGCTATTATCATCTCATAAGTTTTACGTCTATCACCAATAACATGTCTTCTTATGGGGGTAATTAACCCCTTCGCCAATCGTCTAGCACGCTTTTCAGGTGTATCAATTAAGTGATTTCCAAATTAGGATAATACTTCAAACTTATTTTGATATTGAGCTACTGACATACCTTCTTGAGTAAGATTTTAAAATTTTGTCTCCATCTTCTCTCTCTCATTCTACGGGAAATACTTATCCAAAAACTTCACCTTGAATTCTTCCTATGTCATTTGTTCCATCTCATCTGGAATAGTTGTTGTTCGAACTAGCTTCCACCAATTTCGAGCCTCCTCTAATAATTGAAAGATAGCCAACTTCCTCTTGTCGACTTCATTACATTCCAAAACTTCAAATATATCCTCTAGATGTTGAATCCATTGCTCTGCCTTAACTGGATCTGCACCTCCAACAAATTTGTCAGGTTTCAAACTTTTAAAACGGCTTAAAAGGTGGTTTGTTGAAGATGTTGAAGAAACTTGCTCCATCTGCTTGATAAAAGATGCAAACAATTCCATAGCATTTGTTTGTGCGGAGGACTGAGCCTCTTGACTTTAAGTTGTCGAGTTATTTTGATTTGCCATGACATTCAGTAAAATATCTTGTTATGGTCATGGATAAAATATACCTTCAGAATATTTAAGAACATACTCAAGTCATGGACACACAAACATATTATATTACTTATAACCCTTATTTATAAACAAAATTTGGGTGTTTATCCACAAACTCCCCAAAAATATAGATAGTCATCCACACTACTTGATATGTTATCTAATACTTAGCTTCCTATTTCATTTTTCTAATTTATCACTATTATTTCCTTTAATGAAGAAGGGCCCGTTTCATTCTTTACTGCTCGAGAAGGTCTAGTGACTTCTTGAGAGTAATCATTTGAGCCAGCTGTCTCAGACTCCTCTTGATCATATTGTTCCACTATTTTATTTGGAAGTCGTTTACGTCTTATATTCCATCCTTGTCGTGGTAATGCTCCTTTTTGCCTTAGAAATTCTAAAGCATATCCATAGTCAGTACGTTCTGCCAGTTTAATCGCCATTGCGAAGGGTTTCATATTTTGGCGTAGACGGTAAAGAATAAGATCTCTTTTTAGACCGTCTTCATAATCGTTAGCTCTATGATGAACTTCGTGTACTTCATCGAGGAGTATCGTCCTTGCTTTCCTTTTAAGCACATGCTTTTCTGTTATGCAACTTGCAGCGACTAATCGTTCGTTTTGTGTGGTGGTGCACTTAACACCACCCCATGAATCCCCCGTACACCAAGTTTTGTTGCTAGCTATAACTTGTAACTGCAAATAGCCATTAAGATGTCAATAATTGTATAAACTTCCTATTCCGACAAATTAAACTGTGATACTATGAAGTTTCCAAAAGCACCCCTTAAACCTTGGCTCTGACGCCAACTTTGTAACACCCCACTTTGGTATACTTATCCAGAAGCGGCGATGCTACATATAAGCCATGATGCTAATAGAACAGTATCACAACTTAACAAAAGCTTGTTGGAATATAAAATCATTCATAGTACATGATTTTTGACGGAAGATGTATTATACAATTATCCCATCATAGAACATGGTTAAAAAGATCCAAGCGACTAGTCATTAAATAATTATACATATAAGTACTTAAGAGATAATATACATAGTAAAAGTCTTCACTTCAAAGCATCCAACTAACCGTTTAAACCTGAAAACTTTTAAGTGTAGCATCATGAGCAACACAGACTCGGTGACATAGCTATTTAAGCTTAGTTTTCACATCATTTCTTAATGGGTTATGTTACAGTTCCATCTTGATTCTTTTCTCCAAAGGTTTCATCCATCCAAAGTTTGGCACAAAATAATAATAATTAAGGAAGACTTCGAGATATTAAAATAAACAAGTTTATAATCATTTCATTCCATTCAAAACCCATAATTTATCAAATATAGTTACGAATCTAAACCACACCCTCGACTTGGTTTAGATATTAGCATATGTTATCCTATTGCGGTCGGCATCCCGTCACTAAGTAGGGATGTACTCTACACGGCTCTATACCAACATAGAGTAATAGTGCACTACCCTAGATCTATTGTCTTATACCGCACCTCATCTAAGAAATATAATTAAGGAATTGCTTCTCAATAGTAATCTTAAATTACTCTTTCAAATTCATGCTTTTAAGGGTTTAAGAAAAACCCAAACTACCTCAAAATTATTCCAATTTATGTTAAGAAGAACCTCAAAACCACTTCTTAAAGTTTTAAAATTCAAAAGAAAAAGAAAAGGTTGCATTTAAACAAATGTTATAAAAAGTTTCAGCATGAAAAATAAAAACTACAGCGTTTGAAAGTGCTATGGAAAGCTCTGAGCTTATTAGAGTGCTTTAAACATGATTCAGGGAGAAGACAACGTTTCAGAAGTGCTATGAAAAGTTCTGAGTGGTTTTGAAGCTTAAAACAGTTATTACAGCGTTTCAGGCGCGCTATGAAAAGTTCTGAGTAGTTTATAATGGATTTAGACTATAATCAGCTATTATAGCGTTTCTAGGCGCTATAAAAAGGGTCTGGCTTGGTTCCGTGCTTCATAAATAGAAAAGATAGCATATTTAAGTGCTATAAAAAGTTTGGAAAATCAGATTTTAGCCTGTTTTTGGGCAAAATGTTTGGTGCTGTTTCTCTATGATAAAAATAGATTTTGACTCCAAATTTTTTACAGTATAAAGCTCTCTTTGTCTACTTAATTATCTTAAAAGGAAACCCTTAAAAAAAATTATCTATTTAATAAATAAAATTCAACAATACAAGGTATTTTTAACATGTCCATTTCAGGCTAATTTTAACCTCATTTTGCATCCAGTTTTCGGGTATGCAAACGAACAAATTAGAAAAATGCAAAAAGGGAAAGTTATAGGCATTTGAATTAGCTTTCCAGATTGATAGAGAAGTCGAAATTTTATTAAGAATTGCAAAAATTATGCCCAAAATAGCGAACGTCATTTTCAGGGTCCAATCATTCATTCATAAATTTCTCAACTTTTCTTCAAAATATGAAATGAATACATGAACTTAAATAGTTTTTCTCACCTTAAACTTGTATCTTGGTCTTGTACTTATCCTCTTGCCTTTCTCTTAAATTTCTCCTCTTTATCTTATTTTAATTTTGTTTTGAAAATGCATGAAATGAAGTGAACCTTTCCACCCTTTATATAGTAGTTTTCAAGGCTAGTTTGGCAATTTTGTTTTGGACACTTGTCCTCCTTATCTTCATGCAACCTTTGGGATGAAGACACATGCCTACTTAGGTGTCTTTAGATGTTTATACACATGGACACCTAATGTGTGTTTATTTACTTACAAGACATGAGTTTCTTTCATTTGATGACACGTGTCCCTATCATTTTAAGTCATTTCCATATTCTAGAACATGTATACATATACCATTTGTAATTCATTTATAAACTATGTGTTATGTATATATATACATACACACACATATATTATACATACATATATATGTATGTATTTATCATAATTAATTATTTGAATCGGATTGAACTAATATATTCAAAATTTCTAGAAACTTTTTCATACTCATATTTTTGAGTTAGACTGTTACAGATAAATTGTTAGGATTGTTAAAAGAACCAAGGCTAAGATTAAAATTACCATTATACCATTGTTTAGAGATTAATTATTTCAATAAAAAGTTTGTCTTAGTCATTAAATTTTCACAACCATTTGCATAATAAGGAAGTATTTAGATTGTATAAATTTAAAAAACCTAAACCTCCCTCATTTTTAGGTGTACAAACAATATTCCATTGAACCAAGTATTTGGAATGCGAGAAGGAACTATTGCCACATCAGAGAAAGTTCCTTCTAATCCTATCTATTTTCTCAATGACCCAATTAAGAAAACGGTAAAAAGACATCCAATAAATAGGTAAAGCGGATAACACTGAATTAATCAAAACAACTCTACCAGCTCTTGAGAGAAATCTATTATTCCAATTAGACAATTTATTACTAATCTTATCTATTATGTTATTCCAATCATCATATTTCAATTTCTGAGGCTTAATGAGAAAACTCAGGTACTCGATAGGAAATTTCATTAAATTGCAATTAAGAGTGGAAGCCACAAGATGTTCATAGCTATTATAGTCATTAAGAACTAAAAAAGGACTCTTATCAAACTTAAATTTGAAACTAGAAAGAAGCTCAAAATTGTAAAGAATAAATTTAAGCATAATTAAACATTTAGGCGAATGAGAGAAAAAAATCAAAGTATCATCAACAAATTGCAAAATAGAGATTCCATCATTGGTAATATCTCTACTAACTGAATCGAACACACCATTTCTAGTTGCAAGCTTAATAATTCAGGAAAAACATCAGCAACTAAATTAAAAAGAAAAGGAGATAGAGGATCTCCTTGTCTAAGACCAAATTTAGACTGGATTTTACAACCAGGAATGCCATTAACTAATATATTAGAATCCTTTTTAGTATGCAAACAAAACTTGGGATTTAAGAGGAGACCGTAAATGGCGTCTTGGATTTTTCGTTTCCCTTTTACCATTTTTCCAAGCTTCTAATTCTCTACAAAAATCACACCTTTCTTCAATCTCTCTTCCTTTAATCTTCTCTTCCTCACAAATTCAAGCTTACGCTACGCGTGGATAACTTCTTTAACCTAATTATCACTTTCAGATTTAAGCTTTTTTTGGTTCAGATCTTAAAGTCGCTGACCTTACTTCCTTCTTCATTTCAGATCTGAGCTTTCAACACCTAGGGATTCAAAATAAACACTCATGTGTTGTGTTTCTTCCGCAATTCACTACTATCTTCTTTGGATTTGAACCCTTTTCACTGTCCACCCATTTTCTTATTCACTCCTTCGCAACTCCTGCAATTATTCCACCAATATTATGTCTATCTTTTTTCTCTTGCACGGAATTTCAACCTAATTTTGGCAACCCCTCCGCCGTTTAATTCTCAGATCTTGTGTCGAGAAACCTTAAGGGGGCTCTATTGGTGCTCCTGAGGATGAAGCGGTGGAGGGATCAAACACAGTTGTGTTCGACCTATTGTTCACGTGCGTGGAGATTCCACCTAATATTGGCAATCCTCTGCCGTCGTTTTATCAGATCTTGTGTCGAGAACCCTTCATGGGGTTCTGCTGATGCTCCTGAGAATGGCGGTGGAGGGATTCAACACTGTTGCGTTTGATTCGACCTGCAAAGGAATGATTGTTTCGGTTCTGCATCGGGCATCTCTACTTCTTCATCTGTCTGAGCTTGTCTTTTCATCACTGGGTGGTCTACTTCTTGAAGAATGCTGGAAGGAGTATCTTTTATGGGAGATCGGTGTTTGATTAACATGTAAAAGTGTTAATTTTTTATGCTTATAATTTATCTTTATTGTAAATAAATAAATTTTACATTGGGTATTTTCATATATTTTCACAGTTTGTTCATCAATTCTCATGCACCCCGAAAAGCAAAGATATTACACAAGAAGAAGACCAATTTTGAATATTTTATCCTATGTTGCCTTTGGAATCTAATAAACGTCCTTGTTTGGAAGAATTAATCACATGCGATCTTATCTCCCTTCAATTAATCATATGTCAAACAAGGAAGACATGGGAAGAATAATTGCCGATGGGAAGAATAATTGCTGATTGGAAGAATAATTGCTGATTGGAGGAATAATTGCTGATTGGAGGAATAAGTGCCGATTAATATAGGAGAAATAATTGCTAATTGGAGGAATAATTGCTGATTAATATAAGAGAAATAATTGCTATTAAAAGGGCCATATATGCATATATTGGATTAAGGTTTGAAGTTGGCATTTTATCTTATAAATACCGTTGTACTCTCATTGTAAAGGGGATCCGGGAATCAATAAAGTTTTCTCTATTTTCTCTTTTCTGCATTTTTATTCTCATGACAAGTGGTGTTGTCTAGTTAATTAGATTTGCTAGAACACAATTGTTATTGCAATTTTATTTTTCTGTTAATTTATTTCTATTTTGCAAGTCTATTTCCAGCAATCTGTTTATTTCCTAATCATTGAATTGATTATAGATTCGATTTGATTCGAATCTGTTGTGAATTCAATCGTAGTTTTAATTTGTTTTATTGATAATTGTAATTTGGTCGTTGATTCAATTAGTTTTGTTTTGAACCAAGTTGCAATTTCAATTTTAATCACCCTCCAATTTTGTCTAACTCGCCCAAGGAATATATAAATAACAAAATTTAATTTATCCTCCCTGTGTTCGACCTGCATACTACACACCTGTACGCTTGCAGAATTTATTATAATATCGCGCTTTTTTAGCGTCGATCAAGTTTTTGGCGCCGTTGTCGGGGAGGTAACGATTAAATTTTATTATTTATTTAATTTCTGATTCGTGTTAGTTTTATTTTTATTTTTTTCCCTTTTGTTTTCTTGTGTATATAGAAAAAAGTCTTGATTGGTTAGATTTGGTATCATTCAATGATATTGTAATCTTCCTAAACAAAGAAAAAAAAAATCTTACCAATTTTTGTTTCAATTTCTTGTCCTTTCTTCATCTATTTCTTTCCCATTCTCAAATTTTTTTTCCTTTTTTATATTCTCTTACTCTTCTTTTACAAAAAAAAAGAGAACTTGCAGTTTTTTTATTCAATTCTTTTCCAATTATAATTCTCTTTAACCTCCTACAATCTCTCTTTCCAATTTTTTTCATTTATTTCTTTTCTATTCTATCCTTCCAAAACAAACACGAAAATTGCCAAATTTTCTTAAATTTCTTTCCACCTTTCTAGTCTTCACATCTTTGATTTTCTTGCCATTTTCTTTTCATTACATTCTTCTTTTACATGTCTTTAATAATTTAAAAAATAATAATACAAATATTCTTTTCCTATATTCTTTTCCTTCTTCCTCTCTTGCGCCATTAATCACATCTCACCCAAACAACTCGTCTACCAATACTTTCTCCACCATACCACAAACCGCCGCAATCACAAAACTTTCCACCCTTTACTGACACCAAAAATCTTCTCTCTACATCTCACTCTGCCATCAGCTCTCACCCTTTTCTGATCTACAGCATATCCAAAAGCCACCACCGTAAATCACAACGTCACCATTACATCACGTTTCAGACATCAAAACCCCTCATTTTCATCACTAAAATTCACACAGCGCCATCAACCAAGACCATACAGTCCTCCGCCAACGCTACCAAAACACCGCATACCCAGCCTCACAGTTCAGCCAACACAAATCCTCACCACGTGAACACAGAACCCACAGATCCCAGTCCTCTCTTCGAAATCCGCCTTCAACCCAATAGAACACGCCTCAAACCCTGTTCGAACTCCGATGCCCTAATCGAACATCGCTGCATCCGATTCTAACTCAGAAATCCCATAGGAATTTTTCAATTATTTATAGAAGGGAGCTTGCGTTTGATTTGAGAACAAAGGGGGCGCAAGATTTTTTTTTATTTGTTTTTTGGGTTCATTGAAATTTTGATTTTTGAGGAATCAATAGAGTGTTGAGTTTTGTGAAGAGAAAAGGGGTGCGTGATTTGTAGTTGCTATGGCTTGTTTTTTGGAGTATTATTTTCCTTATTTTGAACGTTTGAAGTGCGTGTGGTCCCTTAGTTTGAATACCTAGGTCTTGTTTTATTTTTATTCTTTTTATTTTATTTTTTTTTTTCTTCCCTTTATTTCTTCTTTCTTATTCAGTTTTCTTTCTCTTCTTTTTGCAACCTTTGAGTGCTTAGGTAATTGTTTTAGTTTGAGTTTTTTTATTGTTTGTTTTTGTATTATTTTTTTAAAAAAAAAGAAGAAGAAGAAGAAGAGGAAGGGGAAAACCAAATACAAGGCTAAAGGATCAAAGAAAGGATACATTCAAGCAAGGCAAACGGACAAGGAATTCGACAGTCAAAACAATTTGCAAACACTGAGATTTTAATCGTTGAAGCCGCTCAATTTCTCTGGACGGACCGCTATACCCCCACTGTAAAATTTTCTAAACTCTACAGGTGCTCTGGTGCTTTGAAAAATATAGAAATTGCTTGTAAAAATCTTCTGCAGGGGCAGCGGCTTGCTTGTAAAATATTTTAATTTTCTGTTATTATTCTGTGACTGTTCTGTGGCTGATATTTTTGAATCTGTTTGTAAGAAACGAATTTACATACCTGAAGTCATCACTCTCGTCGATTTTTAAAACTTGATATGAATTGCAAAATAATATAATTGAAAAGTGGTGTTTTGTGAAGTTGACTGTCTCGTATAATTGGATCGCGGATATATAGTAGTTCAATTTATTGATCTATTAGCAAAAGAGGTTGCATACTACCCGTAAAACATTGGTCGTATCCCTTAGTATTTATACTGTAACAACCCGTATTTTTCGATAACATGTTAAAACGAGAATCAAGACAGAATTTAATTTTAAATTCTGAATCAAGTAAAACGGGCTATGCCATTGCGTTCGTCTCGGAAAAATACGCGAAATAGAGTCCGAGTTTTCGAAAATCGGAGTCCGTATGACCCGGTTAAGGCCCAAAGAAGTTTTCGGAAAATTTGAATTTCGAAACGTGCAGAAATGGGGCCAGGCGGGAAAATTCCCGCCCAGACAAGTCGAAAGGCATGTCGACAGGCATGTCGACAGGCATGTCGACATGCATGTCGACAGGGCTGTCGACTTGCCCTGTCGGCTGATTTTGATCTGGTGCACCTATTTGCTATCTTGGCTAGGTTTTTGGGCCTGGTTTGAAATCTGACGGCTCTGCTTGGTCCTAGGGTTAATCTAAGGGCCTAAAACTATCCTAATCTCTATAAAAAGACCCTAAACCTACCCCTAAACCCTCATTATTCACTCATGTAACTAAACTATGGCCAAATTTCTACTCTCATGGCCTCCATCTCAAATCCCTAGAGCCTATGCACTCAAATCAAGTTCAAATCAAAAGATGCAAGCTTGCTACACCAAATGGAGGCCAAATCAACGTTGTTATGCGAGTTTCATGACGGATCTTCATCAAAGGAGCCACCTTTCTTCATCAAAATGATGCATGATCCCTTTCCTAAGCCTTGCCTATGTAAGTTCTAGCTACTTTTGGGTCAAAACGGTATTTTAATGTTGACATGAGATAAAATGAGGCTAAACATGATTATGCGAACATATATGAACCTTACCTTGCCTCTTGTGTTCATGTTTATGATCTTAGGCCATGTGAGTGACTTAATCATGCCTCTCATGCTATGCATAACCTAGCTTAACTTGCAAGTTTGGATCTTTATGCATGAAATGCTAGCATGAACCTTTAGGAACCATTTTACTTGTGAAACATTGGCTAAGACAAGATTTTGGGGCTTATGCATGTTTATGAACCCGAACCCCTTATGGTAGCATGCAAGTTTGTGGCCAAATCCTTTATGAGATTATGCATGTTCATGGCCAATCCCCTCTTTTAAGTTGTGCATGTTTATGACTAAACCCTTTTAGATAATACGCATGTTTGTGGCCAAATTACCTTATGACACTATGCATGTTTATGGCCAATCCCTTTATGATGTTATGCATGTGGAAGCCAAGCCCTTTTTGGCATCATGCATGGTTTGAGACCGATATGTGACATAGCATCCTTACTATGTTGACTCGATTTGCTTGCGTTGGGAAAACACGATTTTGGGTAGTTAGGTAAACATGAACATGTCGCAAAACCTTAATTTGAATATGACATGCGTTTATACTTGAAAATATGACTTGAAAGATAACATGGAAGATGACATGTAAGTATGCATAAAAATATGAGCTTGGGAATTTACCTATTAAGTTAGGTCTACCCTTTGGGAATTTACCTATTAAGTTAGGTCTACCCAAATGCTCGAAAAACTTGTAACATGTTTTGGAAACATGATGAACTTAGATAATATGAGTGTGGCCAACTCGAGGTTGGGTTGAGTTTGCAACGTAAAACTACCCGGAACCGACCGGCCTAACTAGTAGTTGCAAACAATAGGACCCAATGTGAGAAGTTGGTCATGTCGCGCTTAAGACCCGAGGTTAGACTAGGTTGTGGTGTAAATCTACCCGGACCCGCCCGGCTTAACTAGTAACCACAACAAGGTCTAATGTGAGAGGTTGAGGGTGCATTAATTAAATTAATGCCACATAATAGGGTTAAGTTAATTTGATTAATGAGGCTTAACCAAATATGATATGGACAAATGGGTTAAGTAATTTGATTAGGCTAATGATACTTAACAAAACATGAGAAGCTTGGGTAGGTTAAGTAACTTGATTTGCCTAATGACACTTGACCATTTTTATACGACTAGTGGACGGGATTAAGTTAACCAACACTTAATCAATCCAACACGATAACGTGATAAGGTTAAGTAAAATTTCTTAATGACACTTAACCGTATAATACAGTTAATGGATGGGGTTAAGATTAGGCTTAACTAATCTAAACATGGTAATCGGATGGGGTTAAGTTAGCCTAGACTTAATTAATCCAACTTGGTAATTTAATGGGGTTAAGTTAAACACTTAACTAATTTAACACGATGATTTGATGAGGTTAAGTGACCTATACTTAACCAATCTAACTCGTTAATTTGATGAGGTTAAGTTAATCTATACTTAACCAATCTAACGTGAAAACATGATAAGGCTAAGTCACGAATCACTTGAATGCGCTTGACCGATTTGATGACAAGGTCAAGTTAATTTATATAATTAACCAATCTAAAATGATAATTAGACGAGGTTAAGTCATGGATTCCTTGATATACTTAACCAACTTGACACATGGTTTGTAGGGTTAAGTCTTGGACTTGTATACTTAGCCAATTTTGACATGGTTTGTAGACGGGCTAAGTTATGAACTTAAGTGACACTTATAACCCATTAGATAAACCCTAATTCGGAGGATTAGGTAAATAACCATAGTTAACAAGGATTATGGAAATAAGGCTAAGTGGTAAACCTTAGTTAAGGGAAACTAAGTAATAATTCTTAGTCAAGGAAATTTGGACCATTTCTTAGATAGATTAGTAACCCGATACGTTAGGTCAACGTTTAAGTATGCGTGTAGGAGCAGGCTATCTGATTTAGATAAAGGCTCCAACGAACTGGGTAACGAAGCAGCGGCTTCGGGGAACGTGAGGATATTCTTGGGATCCCTCTGTGAGCTGCCAGGTCATTATACTAGGCTCACGAGAGGTTGAGGTCTGCGGTAGAAGAACCAAGAATATGCCTTGGTTGCTATGCGAGCGACCTAAAGACTGGGGTGGATAGCAGTGAGTCGACGAATACATAAGGTGCCCGAGATAGCAAGTTCGTCGATCATCTACCATCTTAAGTCAAGCGTGTACGTACGGAAAGGCAGGGGACACCCAACAGACCATAATTTGCTATCTAATTATGGGTGAGGTAGGTCGTAGGATGTGGGCTGACCGGAGTGTAGTTCTCATGCAAGATTTTCTCTTGTGTTGCCTTTCACTAGTTGAGGGAGGGGTCTCGTGGGACCATAGCCACGTGTAGAAAAGCAGACCTTAGTATCTGCATCGGCAGATAAATCTAAAGCTCCCGACCGAGTCCTGTATTTCTTGGTTTGCCCTGTGATAGGACTCGGGTGGCACGATGTGATACATGTGCATACAGCTATAGAAAAACGATTCACGATGAATGCGTGGGAAAAAGGGCGCAGTTGAGGGTTAGCGTAATCCCTAGTGGCCTAGGTGGTTTAACCCAAACCGAAATACGAAAGCGTGCAATAGGTAAGCGTAATCCCTAGTGGTGCTAGGTGGCGTAAGTCCTATTAGTTCAAACGATGATTCATATGGAAGAGCCTAGCTAGAACAAGGGTGACAGTCCAAACGATTTCAAGGATAATACGACATGAGGAAGCCCGTACGAGGTACGGCAAAGGACTGAACTTATATACATGGAAAGAAACACATGATTTGAGTAACCTATATATGCGATATATTAGGTTGACATGGACCATTACACGACTTTGAGCAAGGGACATTCATGGTTAACACATGACGCGGGTAGGGATACTAGTACGAGAGGTGCAGAGCAAATATACATGTTAGAACTAGGAAGAATATACATAATAGATACCGTGGGATGTTAGACGGGGTAGATACCTTGGGATAAGGTACTCGATAAAAATCTGACGATGTGATACCTTGACTTACCATAACACCGTAGTTTATCATGATACTTTAGTTTACCTTGCCGCAGTAGTTCAGCCGGCTACCCTGGTTTATCTATCTTGTAGTTATCCTTATGTTTACTTTCAGTTTATGCATGTCATGTTACCTTTACCTGTTTTTATACTGGAAGTAGATAGGACTTACTCAGTCTTTTTGACTGACCCGTTTTGTTTCGCCTCTTTTCTTCCGTTTCCCCCCCAGGTTTCAGGGAGGAAACAATGCTGTTTAGCTCGGACTTCTTCTGCTTGAAGGTCATCATGGATGGCTTGGGCTTCTCTTGGCTATGGCTACTTTGCGGTTTTACTTGGGGAATAATTTATTAGAAAGTCTTTATGCTTCTTTACTATTGCAAGACAGGTTTTGATGTACTCTGATGTAAAAGGCTTTAGACCTTATGTATTCATGTTTATGAAAGTTTGATTTTGCTTCCGCTATTTATTTATATATGTTCTGTCTTGTGATATTTCTGTGCATGTTTACCAATAATGCCCCTCCAAAGCTAGTGCATTCCTTTGCGAGTGACCCTAGCGGAGGCGGGGTGTTACATTTGGTATCAGAGCAGAAGGTTACTAGACTGGGCAAAAGTTTTTAAAGACCTTCTGAAAATTATTTGAAAAACCGTTTACAAAGAAGCATTTTTCAAGAAAATTTTCTTTTAAAAAGAAAAAGGCTATTCCCCAAAGGCCATTAGCATTATCCTTGTTTCCTTGATTGAATCTCTTTTCCTTTCTTTCCTCCATCTGTAGTCACAGTGGTTTTGACTGCGACTAGTCTTTCTAGCTGCGTAAGTGTTTCCCGTACGATGGAGGTGGTTCTCGAGAGACCGTTGCAGAGTTATGAAAGGATAGTCAGAACAAGGATAAAGGATACGAGCTCAGGGATAAGCAACATATTGGTATGGCTGAGTCCTAAAAGGAGGGAGAAAGATGAACAATGAAACCCATGACGAGAGAGTACCTTTGGCATGGTGAAACGGGACGGATAGTTAAGTATCATGGAACAGGGACAAGATCATTCAGAGGGCAGTAGTATGCTCTCATTTCTAGGGTACCTCAGAAGGAGGGTAACGATCTTGTTAAAGGTTTAGCTTTTCTTCTCTATCATCCCGTCGGGACTTTGTTTTGATCACCGCATCCTTTAAGTCCGCTTCGATAGTTGAGTCTCTGCACCTTAAGTACTAGCGTAATAGAAGATCCCATTTTTGTCTCAAGTCCTATTGGAAGATCGGTCCATTTACTCATGGCTTGTTTGGATTTGAGAATGTCTATATCAAGTGTTGAGCTTGGAAATAATGCTTATGTTTATAAGTTATAGATGGATTCTAGGGATGAAGTGGTTATCCAGTAAGGGGTGCCACTCTCGGTTTTAGAAGGAGGGTAGTTAGACTCTTGGCTTGCTTTGGCAATACCCTTGAAGTATCGCGTAACCTTTTGGGTTATGTCATGATTAGTTACTTAGAATCCCTAGATGCCTTTGTTGGAAATTAGAAACCCGATCGAATGGTGTTCGCCAATAAGACGGATGGTTTACTTCGATTATGTATGGGTTATGGGAATTACCCTAGTAAGTGCGCACGGTAACTTGTTTACTTTCAAGAGAAAGTTTTTCTACATGGAATACCTTATGGTACAAGGTCCAGGATTCACTAGTGAATTTTGAGGGCTCGCATGGGATAATGTGTACGCAGTCCTGTTTGCGCCAAGTATTCTAGAAGGAGAATAAGTGCAAGTGGAACGAGAGGCGACGAAGGAATGAGTTCCAGCTCATGTTATGGAAACAGGAAATAAGAAGCTACGAAATCGCAAAGACGGTCAAGGCACAAGGAAATTGAGCTCAATGAAGTACGACTTTGATGGTCAAAGACTAGATACGCGCATGATATCTCTTTTTGGGAGTATATCCTTGATCCCTGTTTTCTGTAGAGCTTACTTGTAGGCTATCTTTTGTGGACATCCTCTCGGTCCTATTTTCTGTTACAAACCCCGTAAGGAGTTTGCCCTGTTTATCTTCTCGACCCTGTTTCAGGGAATTCTAGGTAGAACCCTATGGATGTAAACATGTATTTGAAACATGTTATGATTGATATGGTTGCAAGTGGTTGCAAGTGGTTGCTCGTGGATGCGCGAATACACATTAGATACTAGCTCGACTCGGTCACACTTCATATTGCATATGCACGAGTATTTATACTTGTTTATAGATGAAATCGAATGTATTATCATGCGGTTGTGGCATATGGATGAATGATTGTGCACGCATATAGTATCTATATGACTAGGACTATTTGCATACATGTTGGATTCATGGCACTATACATATTTTTGCATTCAAAAGATTTTTCAGGCCTGATCATTAGCATTAGCTAAGGAACATATACACACACTCTTTGCATGTATTCATACAGCATTAGAAATCATCTAAGGACGATGGTTGCTTGTGGATGATGTTTTGAGTAGATGGATGATGGATGGTAGGATATGTTCTTCCTAACTTGGAGATTTCGGGGACGAAATCCTAAAAGGTGGGGAGAATGTAACAACCCGTATTTTTCGATAACATGTTAAAACGAGAATCAAGGCAGAATTTAATTTTAAATTCTGAATCAAGTAAAACGGGCTATGCCATTGCGTTCGTCTCGGAAAAATACGCGAAATAGAGTCCGAGTTTTCGAAAATCGGAGTCCGTATGACCCGGTTAAGGCCCAAAGAAGTTTTCGGAAAATTTGAATTTCGAAACGTGCAGAAATGGGGCCAGGCGGGAAAATTCCCGCCCAGACAAGTTGACAGGCATGTCGACAGGCATGTCGACAGGCATGTCGACATGCATGTCGACAGGGCTGTCGACTTGCCCTGTCGGCTGATTTTGATCTGGTGCACCTATTTGCTATCTTGGCTAGGTTTTTGGGCCTGGTTTGAAATCTGACGGCTCTGCTTGGTCCTAGGGTTAATCTAAGGGCCTAAAACTATCCTAATCTCTATAAAAAGACCCTAAACCTACCCCTAAACCCTCATTATTCACTCATGTAACTAAACTATGGCCAAATTTCTACTCTCATGGCCTCCATCTCAAATCCCTAGAGCCTATGCACTCAAATCAAGTTCAAATCAAAAGATGCAAGCTTGCTACACCAAATGGAGGCCAAATCAACGTTGTTATGCGAGTTTCATGACGGATCTTCATCAAAGGAGCCACCTTTCTTCATCAAAATGATGCATGATCCCTTTCCTAAGCCTTGCCTATGTAAGTTCTAGCTACTTTTGGGTCAAAACGGTATTTTAATGTTGACATGGGATAAAATGAGGCTAAACATGATTATGCGAACATATATGAACCTTACCTTGCCTCTTGTGTTCATGTTTATGATCTTAGGCCATGTGAGTGACTTAATCATGCCTCTCATGCTATGCATAACCTAGCTTAACTTGCAAGTTTGGATCTTTATGCATGAAATGCTAGCATGAACCTTTAGGAACCATTTTACTTGTGAAACATTGGCTAAGACAAGATTTTGGGGCTTATTCATGTTTATGAACCCGAACCCCTTATGGTAGCATGCAAGTTTGTGGCCAAATCCTTTATGAGATTATGCATGTTCATGGCCAATCCCCTCTTTTAA